>PVKM010002625.1:0-63289 GCA_004027735.1 Carollia perspicillata | reverse complement strand
TCCAAAAGAACCTATGCACCCCAATGTTCACAGCAGCACAATTTACAATAGCCAAGTGTTGGAAGCAACCTAGGTGCCCATCAGTAAATGAGTGGATCAAAAAACTATGGTACATTTACACAATGGAATTCTATGTGGCAGAGAGAAAGGAGGAGCTCCTACCCTATGCAACAGCATGGATGGAACTGGAAAGCATTATGCTAAGTGAAATAAGTCAGATGGTGAAAGACAAATACCACATGATCTTACCTTTAACAGGAACCTAAACAACAAAACAAACAAGCAAAATATAGCCAAAGACATTGAAATAGAAAACAGGCTGAGAGGGAAAGGGGAGGGAATTTCAGGGGAAAAGGGGAAGGGTTTATAGGAACAAGTATAAAGGATACATGCACAAAAACTAGGGGGCTGGAAATGGGAGGGAGGTGGGGAGCACTTGGGGGGAGTGGGCTGGGAGGGGAGTAAAAGACAGAAAACTGTACTTGAACAACAATTAAAATTATAATTTTCAATTAAAAAAAGAAAAATAGTGTCTACCTTACACTTAGGTAAGAATGATGTGAAACTGATTCCCTTAAGTGAATAAACAATAGTTAAATTGGGTAAATAAAACCCATTAATTCCATGACACAGGTGAAAACAGCAATAATACTATCTGCTATGGCTTAAAAAAATCAATGAAATCTATATTTGTAATTTTGGATAATATTATGTTTTTTAATATTTACCCTTTAATTGTATATACCTAGTTACTTTATTTGTATTATAAGTAGAGTCTTGAAATTATTAAAACTTATTAAAATATAATTTATACTATATAAGTGAGATTAGGACACATTTATTTGTATTTACAGAATACCAATTTTAAATCTAAATCTTTGATTTATTTTCAAGTTTATCAAATTAATTTTATAAGTAAAGGACCAAATGGTAGTACTGTTTATTTATTTTCCCACAAAAATGTTTCCTTCTTTGATCAAAATGTGGCTATATCCATAAGAGTATGTCATGTATTATAATATGATCTGCTATTTGTGTCTCATGAACAAACATTGCACAGAATATTCTCCCCACCTCCACCATCACAACTTGAAAAATATAAAATTATTCCATTGTCATCTCAAGCACTGAGGACAAATAGGCAGTATTCTTATCTGCAAAATACATTTCACTTGACCTCTCTGAGCTCTAACCTCCGTCTGCTCAATTCAGCAAGATCATTGGGTTCCGTGTGGATTTCCCTTCCATTTCCACACAGTGAAGGGCTATAACTGCAGTCTTCACTTCGGTTGCTTTCTTTCTCATAGGGAACACAGTGTGACGCTGCTACTGTTTAATGTCTAAAAACTGTTCCCCCTTAGGATGTTTCACATTGTTTATGGTCAGGGAGGTTAAATCCCTAATATTCCTTCTTGGTTGAAGGTGGAAGTCAATTACTGTTATTAACATACAAGTCACTATCATCCATATGTAGATGGACTACAGCTGTGACTCAACAAACATGAGGTTTATAAGAAGCCAAAGGGTCACTGGATAAATTTCAGTGCCGGAAAATCCAGGGATCTTTTTTAAAAAGACAAATCTAAGAATTAAGTATGGGTTTTCCAAGCATGAATATTTATGTACACATTTGTCTTACCTATTGTCTTACACATTTCTTGGTTTCACTTTAAGTAACTGTTTTTTCTCTTTCGTGTAATAGGAAATAAACACTAGGCTATGCCATGAATGAAAATATAATTAAATGTCACTTTATTATCTACATAGTATGAAAATTACTTGTTTTCTCTTTTCTTTTAGTTTTTCCTTTCTTACATGTAGAATGGAGTCCTACTTTCTTTTTCTCATTCCACTTTACAATTAGATGGAACATAGTTGTAATGAGGCTTAAGTGACAGTTACAGCATTCTGAATATCCTAAAATCATACACAGATCATTCTGGGGCTTTAGTATTTCTCCCCTGCCAGGCGACTATGGGAAATGCAATTCTTGCATTAGGAAAACAATTCTCATGCATTTTAGACAATCCAAACTCTTATTCCAAGACAGACCCTATGTCCCTCCCACCCACAAAAGCAATTCCAACTTGTCAGAATCCGCTGTGAATCTGATGGCCCATTAAGCGAAAGGGATATCTAGTGACTGTTAGCTTTAGAATCCATCACAAGAAAGCAGCCAGCGGAAGTGTCCAGTTTGCATCTCTTTTGTTAAGAGCAGTCACGTATACTTTTTGTTGATAACTTCAATATTTAATTCTGGTAAAAATGCTCTGGTAAATAAATATTGCTGGTAAAATGCTCCATTTATTGTTTGATGTCATACATTTGCTAACAAGGCAACCCTCATTTCAGGTACTTAAATGAAGGTGTTTTTTGAAGAGTATCCCCCGGTGTAAGGGAGGAGAGTGGTGAAGGAAGAATAGAAAGTTTTATTTTATGAGAATAGATTAGAGCTACAGTCTCTTTTCTACTTACAGGCCAGTTGGAGCCAGTGATTGTGTCCATTACGTTATATAATAACCCAGAAGTAAAGTCAATCCTAAATGCAAGGGGGCATGAGACAGTTTAACACAAAATCCTGGTAAGGCTGAAAGTAAAAATAGTTTTTTTTTGTAGAGTGGCTGCCGGGGTCATTTACTAGTAGGACACGGTACACAACCATATAGTACAACAATTTCTTGTAATAGAGGAGCATTTTTCTTGTAGTTCTCAGGCTTTTAAGTTATCTCCTTTCATTAAATGCACAGAGAATCTTACAACATCCCACAGATTTTAGCATCTCAGAGAAATAGGCTTTAGCAGAGCATGTCCACCACAGAGGGGAGCAAACCTCCAATGCTCTATAATTGCTCAGTGTTATTTTGTTTGCTTTTGTGTGTCTGTTTGTTGGTCTGTTTGCTGACTATTAAGGGCAGATATTCCTAAAGCCATAGAAATCATATTAACATAATCTATAATTTAATGCCTCCAAATTGAGCCATCATAAACAACTATCTTATATGTAAAAAAGTCAAAACTATACAAAAATTTTAATTTTGATAGCTTAAAGCACCACAGTTATAACTTCCAAAACTCAAACCCCTAACATAAATTTTCTGGAAACCTATTATGTTCTCTCTATATAAATATTTCACAAGTGCTTGAAATTAGGTTCACTCAGGTTCTCCAACCCTGGCCATTCCTGGTGAACCTCATGGTGGCACTGTGACTGCTTCCCACAGAGGGACTGCTGTCCTGCCATACCAGTGTCATGGTCCTGCCTCAGAGTCAGCTTGAGCCCTCAGTAAGCCACAGCTTTCCAGACATCTCTGTCAGATTTGATAGGAGATGGTTCTTTCTCTGTTCTGTGTTTCTCTTTGTCTCTTAGATCTCAGAGCAATATTATGGGTGTTAAACCAGCTCCCTTAGCTTCTCCTCCAGTGGGACTTCTGGTGGGTAGAATTCTAACACGGCTCCAAAGATTCCTGCCGTCTGCTGTGCACGCCTTATATAACTGCTCCCCTTCAGGGTGGATGGGACATGGGAGCTGGACAGGATGGTCACTCCCATATTATGGTTATTATGGGTATTTCACATGGCAAAGGGACTTCTTCAGAGGTAATTAGAGTCCCAGATCAGTTAATTTTGAGTTAATCAAAAGGGAGATTACCCTGAGTGGGCCTGACCTAATCAATAAACCATTTAAGAAATTCTAGAAGTCACAGATTCTCCTGGTGGTCTACAAGCCTCCATGAATTCTACAGCTGCAAAGAATTGGATTTTGGTAACAACAATGGGAGCATCTTAGAGGGAGATCCCAAGTTTCAGATGAGGCTCCAGATCGGGCCAATACTTTGACCGCAACCTCATGTGACCCTGAGCAAAGAACTCACTGAAACTGTACTTGTACTTTTGACCTACAGAGACTGTGGAATAATTAATGGCTGTTGTTGAAGTGTCTAAATTTATAGTGATTTATTCTATAGCAATGGAAAACAAATATACCTTTCTTCATTCATAGCACCTTAAAAAAAACCTATTAAATGGGCAATATTTTCTTAATTTCCCACTTCACTCTAAACATCTTTTCAGGTACCTTCACAATTTTTTCCCTTCTTTTCCAAGCCCAAATTAAAACATTAATGCTCAGCAACCATTATTAAGTATCAATTCGCATTAGCGGACCTCAAAAACCTGCCCCATCCCCAGGTAACTCTCACCCCAAATCACACACACACACACACACACACACACACACACAATCCCAATGTAGATTCAACTTGGCTTATTTTTCACATACAGAAATGGACATTAAGACTGATTTAATACAAGTGAGTGACAAGTCTTATGTGCACTGATGTCCGCTGTTATAAATGCAGTAGTTTTCATAGATCCAATATAGCATAAGGAAATGTGGACTCTAAATGAGACAGAGAAACAGAGAAATGCCTGGTGATTCTAAGGTTAGTTAGGGTTAGGGTTAAGGTTAGGATTAGTCAGGGGTGCTAAGTGCATATCACACATGCTGCCCCCAGCCATTCTTATATGTATGCCAGACACTGGTAATTAGTCCCTCATTTTCCCCAGTAAGCCTCAATACAAACTCAGAATCTTTCTCAGAGTATCAGTCTAATTATCTTCTACTACTCTGTTAGAAATATAAGGAATGATATTTATATCATATAAATATTTACATGTTAAAATGAAAGTTAAAAATTTCACATGTATACTAGTAAAGAAATAGTAGTCATTCAAACTATGCATTTGTTTGCCCCTCCCTAAATGTTTATTGAACACCTAGTATGTGGTAATGATGGATTAGGCACCAAGAGTAGCATGATGAATAAGACCCTGGATAACTCTGTCCTACTATTTAGCCCATACACACATTATTTAGTAATCAAGTAGATTTTATTTTACATTCTGTAAATGAATGTAAATAAATATTGCCCACTAAACTTTTTCTATTTAGAATGTGAGCTAATAGGAGCCCTTGAGGTTTTTATACCCTAATTCCATAGAGTAATTATGAATTATTCCTTGTAAACTCTTTGGAAGGAAATCTTAGTTGTTCGAAATCAAATGAATCCTCAAATCCAGTGCTCTGAGTAGTTACATCAGGGACCAAACTTTGAGGCCATATACCTTTGGGATAGGTCCCTGGTTTCTGGTTCCTAAAATAAATGGAAGCTATTGAAATATCATTAAAGTGGCATTTGATTTTAAATTGACATATTGAATCAAAAAGAGGTTCAGTAACTGTGCATTTTTCCTACAGCCTGGTGGTAGATAGAGTGGGGATATCTCCACATTATGGGCTCCATACAAGGTATCTCATTTGGCACATTGACATTCAAAAACTTTTTTAAAAAGCTCTCCATAGTACTGATCAAAGCTCATGGGTGCAGTGGTAAGCCTGAGGTGAAAGTAAGTGAGAGAAGCAGCAGCACAGCTAAAGGAAAGTTTTTGACATGGGAGAGAGAAACGTGTGATGCAAGCTGATGGAAAGAAGCTGATGGAAAGAAAGGGGCACAGCAGAAGAGATTATGGTTCAGAATTTCTCATCCCTTGCACTATTGACATTTTGGGCCCTGGAATTCTTAGCTGTGGGGAGCTGCCTGTACATTAAGGATGTTTAGTAACATCCTCATGCTCTACACCAGATTCCAGTACCATCCCCTCTCCCAAGTTGTGACAACTGCAGATATCCCCAGACATTGTCAAATGCTTCCCAGGGAGTGGTGGAGTCGCAAATTGTTCTATTATGAGCACGGCTGTAGGCGTACAGCATTGCTAACTACAATGAAAGTCAAAGATGTGGGAGATAACACCTGAACAAGGCATTTCATAATTTGTATTTTTGGAAATTGATTGATTCTTTACTCAAAAAATAATTGTTGAATGTCTACTCTGTGTTAAGAACTATTTTAAGTCATTGAGACTTTTTAGTCAACAAAAATTCCTGTTCTCAATAGATATGATGATTAAAGTAAATCTTATAGGATATTAAAAAGCAAGAGGTCATAAGAAAATAAAACAGGGCCAGGAGGATTAGAAGTGTGTTAGAGAGACAAATGGGGGAGACTGCAGTTTTAAATAAACAGATGATCGAAGTATAAGACTGTTAGATTTTTTTAAAAAGAACTATTTTTCTTGGCATCATTTTTAGAGCTAAATAGAAGAAGCAATGATGGGACACAATATGTTTCCTTTTTCATTAAGCAATTATGTATTGCATTGCAGTTGATGTTGCAGGCACTGCACTAAAAGATGAGGCCAGGATAATAAGAATAGACATGGTTACTTCCCTCACTGCATGTGTGCCAGATATATCTCAGTAAATACAAGATAGGTATAAACAGCTTGAACAATTCAATAAAAAGCAAAGGCACATGGAGTTATGAGATATGTATCAGGTGCATCTGAACTAGTGAGTATTGGAGGGTGTGTGTAAGCAGAGACTCCCATGAAAAAGTGATATTTGGGTTCAGTTGGCAATGGGAAATGAGGTGCAGATGGAAGTTGTAAGCAGAAAGAAAACCGTGCAAACATCAGTGATTACCAGAGCTCAGAGAATCAAGGGGTAATATGCAGAATGAGAGGTAAATTCAGCTACATGAAGTAAACTGACCCCTTTATATTAATAGCAATCAAAAGCCAATGGCATGTTTTAAGTGGCAATGGGGAGGTAACATGATTATATTTGTGTATTGAATAAAGAAAATATAGCTGTAGTTAATATAGTTAGTTTGGGGGGCAAGGTAGGATGGAGTGTGAATAAAAGAGGCATTTAGGCCGCATGAAGGATGAGAACTCTTTGGACCAGCAAGCTGGCGATCACGCTTGGGAGAGATAAACAGATTCGACAGATGCTTAGCAGGAACAGAGGTAGGACTTGGAGATCAGCTGGATAGGGTGCTAATGGCAACAGGAAAGACTGTTAGTCATGAATTACTAATATTTTCATGATTTCAATGTGAAGTACCAGATTTGGAGAAGTTCCTCAGTTGAGTTTCAGACCTCTTGATATTAAGGTGGTTTTGAGACACCTAAAAAAATGCTTAGAAAATATTATGTGTTATATATGAAACTGAACCCCAAAAGATTGGTATGACTTAGAAATACATGCTTTTGAATTGAATTAAAAATTGATGAAATAGATCATGAGAAAATATTAATATTAGTTAAAAACATCTTATTTAGGAGGCGATAAAATGGGACTTTTAGGAGCATGGACGAAGGATTCATCTCACTTTCCCTGGGGAAATGTTTGAGACACAAAGTAGACCACGTGGCCTGTGTCAGCGTCAGTGCCAACAGCACACTCGGCCTGCAGTGCCCTTTGATAAGGCTAATGGCAGAGGAGAGCCCAGAAGCTGCAGTCTGAACCCACAGTCACCCTTGTTGTTAGCACTCCTCAGACCACGGACACAGAACCAGTCTTTTTAACTCAAGCCACAATGACGTGAATTAACTGACTTTTATCATATTTTCTAAAAGAATTGAAATGTAAATATGTAAATATCTTTAGTTTCGAACAATTTACTAAAGTTTTATACAATACATGTTCTACGACTGTTAATATTATTTATTGCATGGTAGGTAGCCTACACATACTATACTCTATCAGTGTTTTTATTTTTTATTTCATCATTAAATACATATTGAGTTCTACCCTTTTCCAGGATATGAAATATTCTTGGAATTTCCAAGACTAGTGGAAATGATGCCAGAATTGATGGGAAATTTTTTATTTGTGGGTAAGCTAAGGATGGAAACCATTTTTTAAAAGTTCCCAGGAGGTGAAGAGAGAGGAGAATTTTATGAAGCTACATGTGATCATCTCAAACACACACAAAAAAGACTAGCAATGACAACACAGAGGCACTGTGTTGTTATGACTTTTACAACAATACTTATAAGACATGACAACTTCATGATTATTTGAATGGGAAAAATCCAAGTTTGAAATCATATGGCAGAACCTAATACGCCAGAGGGTGCTGAAACATTCATACTTACTTACAGTGAAGCATGTGAATTAAGGAAAGCTCTGAGTCAATTCGAATTGTTAAATCACTGGTTCCTCTGACTTCCTCCACACCAGTCTACATATGCAATAAATACATTTGTTATGTCTTTCTTCTTCTTGTTTTTTTGCTTTTCTCACTTTTTATTTTAAGTGTATAGGGCTTTTAAATAAAATTTGTATTACAGAACATACTTAGATATACACAAAAGTTACAAAGACAATATAGCATTCCCATATACATCATATTGTTTCCCTATTATTAACGTCATATAACATATTTGGTATGTTTTTCTAATGTATGTGTTCTCTTGAAATCAGCTCTATAGACTTTCACTAAATACAGTCTTGCAATCCAACTAACTAATTTGTAATCACAAGAGATATTCAACAATGCAATAGAAGGAATATTGTCCCATGTCAGGCATACCTGAATATTTTATGTGTAACTTTTTCCTTCTCAATTTCAACTATTTTATAATAATTTATATGGTACTTTACAACTTAAAAAGTACTTACATGCATATTGTCTCATTATGTGTATTTTTGAAGATCTTTTATTATAAAACATATTTTCTCTAATAATTTTATGAACTCAAACCAATCATACCAATTTCTATGGGTACTGTACAAATTCGATTCAAAGGTTCTTCTAGACACAAAGATGGTGAAATGAAAAAATAGCAATGATTGCTTTGTTCTGCCTCAAAATTGACTGTTATTTAAAGTTAGTTTCTCTGTTGCACCTTTCTTTTTTTAATTTTTTTTTCTTTTACAGTTGTCCCATTTTCCCCCTTTATTCCCCTCCACCTTGCACCCCCCTTTCCACCCACATTTCCCCTCCCCTTTAGTTCATGTCCATGGGTTGTACATATAAGTTCTTTGGCTTTTCCATTTCCTATATTATTCTTAACCTATCCCTGTTTATTTTGTACCTTCTATTTATGTTTCTTATTCCCTGTACCTTTTCCCCCCTTCTCTCCCCAACCAGTCCCAACTGATAACTCTCCATGTGATCTCTGTTTCTGTGATTCTGTTCCTCTTCTAGTTGTTTGCTTAGTTTGTTTTTGTTTTTTTAGGTTTGGTTGTTAATAATTGTGAGTTTGTTGTCATTTTACTGTTCTAGTTTTTGATCTTCTTCTTTTCCTTAGATAAGTCCCTTTAGTATTTCATATAATAAGGGCTTGCTGATGATAAGCTTCTTTAACTTGACCTTATCTGGGAAGAGCTTTATGTGCTCTTCTATTCTAAATGAAAGTTTTGCCGGGTAGAGTAATCTTGGATATAGATAAGTCCTTGCATTTCTTGACTTCAGATACCTCTTTCCAGCCCCTTCTTGCATACAAGGTTTCTTTTGAAGAATCAGCTGATGGTCTTATGGGAGCTCCTTCATAGGTAACTGTTTCCTTTTCTCTTGCTGCTTTTAAGATTCTCTCCTTATCTATAATCTTGGGCAAGTAATTATGATGTGCCTTTGTGTGTACTTTCTTGGGTCCAACTTTTCTGGGACTCTCTGAGCTTCCTGGACTCCCTGGAAGTCTAATTCCTTCACCAGATTAGGGAAGTTCTCCTTCATTATGTTTTCAATTTCTTGCTCTTCCTCTTCTCCTTCTGGCACCCCTATGATTCAAATGTTGGAATGTTTAAAGTTGTCCTGGAGGTTCCTAAACTTCTGCTCATTTTTTTGAATTTTTGTTTCTTCATTCTGTTCTGATTGAATGTTTATTTCTTCCCTCTGACCCAAACTGTTGATTTGAGGCCCCAGTTTCCTTCCCATCACTAATGGTTCCCTTTGTGTTTTCCTTTAATTCACTTTTCATACACTTCACTCTTTCCCTTATTTTGTGACTATACTGAATAAATTCTGTGAGCATCTTGATTACCAGTGTTTTGAACTGTGCATCTGATAGGTTGGCTATCTCTTCATCACTTAGTTGTATTTTTTCTGGAGCTTTGATCTATTCTCTCATTTGGGCCATTTATTTTTAATCTCAGTGGGTCTTGTTATATCTTTCTTTAATCCTATGTTACTCAGTCTTTTCATACATAATTTTAGAAATATTTGAGCAGTGACATAAGAATAAAAAAGTGAAGTAGTCAGTGGTATGGAAAGGAGCATCAAGAATGACTAGTTATAAATGGGGAGTTAGAATATAAAAATGTTGACATTTAAAAATCTTCAAGGAAATATTGGATTATTTTCCATCCAATAGATGTTGAGATAGTTGGCTACCTATTTGAACAACATGCAGCTCTGCCTTAAACCAAACAGAATAAAATAGAAGTTGACTAGCAATCTAAATATAATACCATAAGGGGGGAAATCCCTGCTAGTATATTGCACAGAACTGATCAATGTGTTTTCCTCTAGGGAAGGGAACTGCAGGGTTGTGGGTTGAGGTGTCAGGGAATTTAATTGTTACTACTGCTTTTTGCATGGTTTAAATTATTTGCCATTATTTGTAGTGTTAAAAAATAAAATAAACACATACTCTCAGCAATGCTGCTTTGGGGAATTAATTCTATGGAGAAAAGACAAATATTGATAATGTGATCCTATATATGTACTAGAAGAAATTTTATGACTTCAGAAAAGAATAGGACCTCCTAATGCTATTCATCTCAGTAGTGATAAAATAATAAGCAGGTTTGATTCAATAAAAAAATTAGATTTTTTTCACTTGAAAAATATCATAAACAAAGTTAAAAGTAAAGCATCAACTTGGAAGAAGTCCTGTTAAATTTAAGTAGAGCTCTTTCGCCTTATGATTTATCAGGGTACATTGAAGAATCTAGGGAGTTTCTTGACCCATGTTTTGGAAAGGCTGGTTAACCAGGACATCTTCTCCCACACAGTGTCAGGAGTTTGGGGCAGTTTTTCTAAGGTGTTGATAACAACAGGACTTTTCCCTAACTGCTTCTAGGCTCCATGTTCCTTCACTCAAACTTTGGGTTCCTGTGGGAGAGAATCTCCTGTCTCAGCTTAAAGTTGCCTCTCCTTCTATCAGTGTTGTCCGTGAGAAAGTTTCGTGATCCTTTGATACGGTAGTCACCAACCACATGTGGCTACTGAGCCCATGAAATATGGCAAGTATAACTGAGGAGCAGAATTTTTAATTTTATGTAACTGCATTATTTTAAATTTAAATAGACCCATGCGACTAGTGGTCAGTACAACTCTGTAGCGACAGTGCAACTCTGCAGGCAGAGGGCCGTAGTACAGAGTATTGTAGGACAGGTAAGGCCACTCAGGAAATTCTCCAAAAAGAAATTACTGCGAGCTTTGTCTGCTACATGTAGATTTATTTGTACTGATATGGGGAGATAAAAATAATCATAAGCACTTATTGACTGATACCTTCTGCCAAATAAACAAATGTTTTATATGGATTAATTTAGTTAATCCTTGAAATACCTAGGAAGTAGAAAGTGTTATAATAATCTTAATTATAACAGTGAGCCTTTGAGCACCTAGTGACTTACTCAGGGTAACATGGCTACTAAGAGCTGAAGTCTTTCTGTCCATCTTTGCCATCTAACCATAGAATAGAGCCCTCTATCTCCTTGCCCTAAATTGTTGGTACTGGTCAGCAGGCTTGCTGCAAAGTCTTCATTTAGAGTCACCACCTTTCTACTCTTTTGTGTATTTCTCAGATCACTTTAGCAATTTATTCATATTTATTTATTTTTAAAAGATTTTATTTATTTATTTTTAGAGAGGGGAAGGGAGGGAGAAAGAGAGGGAAAGAAACATTACTGTGCAGTTGCCAATTGTGCATAATCTTTCTGTGTTATGAGAACAATATTCTAAAACAAGTGCATGAAAATAATTTTATTGTGTCCTGGTTTTCAAATAATAATTTGGCTGAACATAAAGTTGTTAGTTCAAAGTTCTTTAAAAATTATAATTAATAATTATCTTATATTCACATTGCCTGTTGATAAAATGTTTAATATTATTACATGTTCTTTCCGATATATATTTCTAATTGTATTAGAATTAATACCTTACTCATTTTCATATATTTTGTTCCCTATTTATCTGATAATATTTTTTACCACCTCTCTTTGCCATAGATGTAATATTCCTCTCCATACAAATACAATATACCAGAAAATCCAACATATCAATTTTTTTTTTTCTCTCAGAAGCATCTTTCCTGGAGTTCTGTATCTTTCTTTTCCTATCTGGACCTGGTCACCAAGAAGCTTCATACACAATTCTTATCTTAGTGTTTCTCCTTACTCTTTTCCTAGTAGTTTTGTAAGCCTCACACCTGTGTTGAATTTCTATATTCTACATGTTACATCTTTTTGCTTTACTCACTGATTTTGAGGGGCACATTCTCCCCATAATAGATCTTTTCAGAAATAAAATTAGTGTGTCTGATTGTCTGTCTCTGTGCATATGTGCTTGTAAGGTCATTATTTCATACTGATACTTCCATATATATGTAATACCATAGAATCACATCCTAGACTTCCCTATGCTTTATTTATAAAGCTCTCTTCTATAATAAATAGTGAGTAACCTAGCTCTCATTATGCACTCAATTTTTTATTTGCTCAAACCTAGAATATGCATAAAATAACTTCAAAACTTATACCTCAAATCTCTGTAATAAACAAATATACCAACTAGAGTGAAATATTTGTATTTAGTTTTTACATTTAGACTTAGAAAGTACAGTCAAAATATTCTTTTCCAAGGTTATTTATATTGATCCTACCCTGTATCATCAATGAATTATATTATTCATTTACAGTACAGGCAAGTTCATTTGTTTCTGCATTTACTCCATTTCTGTTTCTATCCTATCTGTATTGATTCTATTTATTTATTTGCATGCCTAACCATTAATATAGTCCTCAGAATCATAAGTATTTGGGAAGATTTACTCGGAGTAGTATTACTACCCTTCCAACAATTCCATCAAACCAATTCTCTCATTCATTCCACCCTTGCACACTCTTATAGGCCCTTCTGAACCCCTAACCATACGAATTTTATTTCACTAACTTCTTACTTATCCTTCCTATGTTTTTCTTTAAACAAAGTAGCAGATTCATTTATTCTTTTATTTCTCCTTTCTTGCATTAAAAACTTTTGCCCTTAGCTTTCATCATGTAATAATACAACCCCAAATCTCCCCTTATCGGTTCACAGTGAGTCTTTCTTTACATATGCATAATTCTTCATAATATATAGTTACTATATTTTATTCAACCACTCTCTTATGTGTGGGCCTCACTGTGGTTGTATTCAGTTACAGTTAAGTACACTGCTGCAATGAATGAACTTGTACATAAAAATTTTGGGTAACTACTAAATGTGGCTGAATTAAAAGGTAAGTGGATATGTAATTTTGATTCATTTTGCTAAGTTGTATTTAGAAGAACTAAAGGGATATACATATTAATTTATGAGACAGCATGCCAGAGTCGCTGAGAGTACTGACTATACCCAAAGTGGCCATATCAGCAAATATCTGTTTGGTTCCTGGGAGATACGATCAAGAAATAGTAGTGTAAGAAAGAAAGATGCAACCTAGGCAAGAGAGTAGAAGCATTTTGCATTGTCAGTGCACACACTGGGGAGCTGTATTAACATATATCCTGGTTTAAGGAAGACGATATGGACCTACTAGGAACATAGCTTTAATAGACATAAGTGGAAAGGAATTAGTTGATCATCATATAATAAGAGGCAGCTAGATAACTGTTTTAGTCATCAGAGTTAGTCATGAATTCTCATCAGCGGTTTTCAAGAATGTTTAAAGAACTACAGCTTGATCTGTCTAGGACTCAGAAAAAAATTATTTTAGTTAAAGCTTGTGCAGTTGACAAGGTTCAGTTCAGGGTGAATTTTGATTCAGAAGGCAAATTTGGCCATGGAGGAAACTCTCATATGGTCAGGGAGAGAATCAAGTCCCACGCCTTATTTGGCTCAGGTACTTCTTGCATTTTATATCTTCAATAGTCAAATCTCCAAACACCTGCCATGTATTTAATGGGATCCATCAGGTTAAAGAATGTCCTTAAGTTCAGTTTTAAAAAATGAATATGCTGTAATGAAGATTTTTTTCTTCAGATATTATTAGTTTTTTTTTTAAATAAGGTTTCTAATTACTTTTGAGGATTTGTGCTTTGAATTTTTGGAAATGTCTTAATTAAATTGCATACTTTTTATTTTTATATACTATATTTAATCATAAATAGCTCTACTATAGTAAATAATACAATTTAGGATATTAGTGTAATTTGTAAAATATATTAAGTAGATATTTCAATATGTTGCAGTGACTTCAGGCACATAACACAAATTTATATATGTAAAATTATGCAATTTACTTCTATTTTAACCATACTACAGAAATGTTGGGACTTAGGTGATTTCCTTGGATATTTATAAACTTATTTAGGTAAGAGTGGATAAGTATAGAGAAAAAGACAAAAGGAAACACATTTTTCAAAATTAAGGAAATGAATAAATTTATTGTTTTCTATTGTATATTGTTCTAAACCCTGTATCCAGGGTTTAGATTTGCATAGGTCTCTTCTAGGACATTAATTATGAGGAAACATTTTGGTGGATGACTTTCATTTTCAATTAATAAAAGAAGAAATCCTTTTTTACATTTTGGGGAGTTTCCAACACATTTTTCCTGACAATTAGGTTTATATGAAAGAAAAGAAATAAATAAAAAATCCAGTTTTATCCAGAAGTTTCCATTTCTGACTCTATCTGAGTTACTAATTAGCTAAATTAACTAATTGTATTTTTTTCATTTTTGTCTTATTTTCTCTTCCCGTAATCTGGGAAGGTTCACAGTAACTAGAAAAAGGGGTATGAGACAGATAAAAAGATGTGTTACTGCACATATGATTAAAACTGATAATAGTGGCTCTTAATTTTACATGCTGTACTTAAATAGAACAACTAATGGGTTATGTGAAATCAGACTTTTAACATATGGAGTTATGTTTGGGAAGGCAATTTGGATGATACTGTACCTGACACTTTTAAGAAAAATCACTATTATAATGCAAATGAATTCAGACACTATATAAAATGTCTGAAAAAGATAAGTTATAGTTTGATTTTGAATATACTTTGGTTGAACAGAAGTAAAAAGATGATATATATTTGGGAGTTATCAAAACATTTCTAATATTATTTAAATAAAAATAATGAATGAAATTATAGAAATTAACTTCCATAAAAACATTTCACATATCTATTAATCTTTTCTTTAGAAATAACACCCCTTTAAGAAAGTGATCCTTTTTTATTTGGACCTCCCAATTTTTCCTCTCAAACAGCAGTCAGCACTTCTGGTCCTTTGTCTCATATCTGGATCTTGTGTATTCTCTGGTTAAAGTTCTCCTGATGGCCTCTGAGGGCCACCAGGCATGTCTTTCCTCAGTCACAGGGTAACTGCTTGCCTACAATCCACATTTTACTATACACAGTCATTTGATTTTGCTTCTTGTTTCAAAGGAAGAAATTCATATCAGTACTAAAATAAATTGTATTTACAAGTTTTGCCTTATTATGAATATACTTTGGTTGAATAGAATAAAACCATAATGACATCTTTGTATAATAATTACATTAAAATACATTCCAACTTATGTCCAAAGGTTCTGATTCAAAAGGGATTAATTTGTTAAAAGCAGGCAAAACTTTATAGGAACTGAGTCATAAACCTCTATTTTCTAAAGTAATCACAAACCTAGAGAAGAATTAATAGCTGCTATTTAAATTCATTATGAATCATCAGTAAAAGTTAAATTATACTTGATATAAGGCCTGTCCAGGAAAAGTCCAACTATTGTTCTTATAATGAGAATGGTTTGTGTGACACTGATGTAACCAGACAACCAAGGAGCGTGAACTGGAATGTGCATGTGTGAAAATGACAACTTCGCTGTATTAGTCAGTGGGGGTGGTGGACACCATTGAGTGAGCATGTGTACTGTGTGGCCATCCCGTTCAAAATGACTGAGCAAGCAGAGCAATGAATTTGCATCAGATTTTGCATTAAGCTTGAACATTCCCATGTGGAAACTATCTGGATGATGCAGTAGGCCAAAGCTATGGCAGCTTCATCACAACAATGTGCCCACTCATGCATCACATCTTCAGCAGAGTTTTTTTGTGAAACATCAGATCACCCAGGTGACTCAGCCCCCTACAGCCCAGATTTGGTGTCCTGTGACTTCTGGCTTTTCCCAAAACTAAAATTACCTTAGAAAGGGAAGAGATTTCAGACCATTGATGAGAGTCAGGAAAATACGACACATGAGCTGATGGCAATTGCGAGAACTATGTGAGATCCCAAGGTGCCTACTTTGAGGGGGATTGAGGTGTCCTGTGTCTTATGTTTTTGTATCTTGTATCTTCTTCACTATGTCTCTATTTTTCATAGTACACGGCTGGATACTTTCTGGACAGACCAAATATATGTAAAAGGGAAACTTTGGCAGTGGGAAAAATTTTCTTTTTCAAAACAATGCATTTGGTCATGCCATATAAAGTCAGTGTGTTGATCAAAACTTCCAGGTATATATTTTAACAAGGCCCTTCAGCCAATCAAAGACAGATTCACTGACACACCCTAAATGCTGTTGAGATTGAAATGGAACGGTCTCTTTACTTTCTTTTGGTAGACGTTAGCAAT
This sequence comes from Carollia perspicillata, assembly GCA_004027735.1. NCBI lineage: Eukaryota > Metazoa > Chordata > Mammalia > Chiroptera > Phyllostomidae > Carollia > Carollia perspicillata. The sequence continues at coordinate 46,597 of PVKM010002625.1, read as the reverse complement.
GACGTGCTTATGGGTGGTCAATAATAACAAGTGTGTTTGAATTGATACATTTAATATCTTTAATAGTTTGTTTAGAAAAGAGATCCTCGGTCAAACTACTCTAGCTCTAAAGATCAGATAATATTAATAAGTAGTATTCAATACTAAAGCTTACTGAGGCATGTGGTTAAATATCAAGGAATTTGTAATTACAATGATTTCTTTTTTTAAGTTTCTTTCTGGTAGCAGCAATTCAATGTAATTTAATAATAATAATAAAAGCTTAAAATAGCCTTTCACTTACATGCTTGGATTCCACTGCGGCATCAGCAGGTCCATGGTCAAGGCACATGAGGCTCGCCTGCAGCTCTGGTCTGTGCCCTCCTATAGTCAATTGTGTACAGAAGAGCTGTTATTTTTGTTACTGCTAATGATAGTTTCAGGGACATGTCAGAATGAAACAAGTCATTTGAAACTATGGTAGACAGTTTTAGATCACAGTTTTATGGTAATTGAAATAAAAACTATTGATGCAAAAGAATCAGTGACACCAGAATGGTTGTATATTAAAAGAAATATAATTATATAAGTCTCCCCCTTTATATACACCTTTAATATACATCTCAAGGACTTATTAATGTATAAAATACTCCTTTTGATTTGATCTAGACTGTAACTTTCACAAATTGAAATGTCTCGTCTCTTTTCAACATACTTTAGGAGTAGAGAAAACATTTTTACTTGTACATTAAAATAATCTGTAGAGATTCAACAAATACCTAGTGCTCTCTCTCTCTGCCCAATCAATGAAATAAAACTCTCTGGGAGTGGGCCCAAGGCCTAGGTATTTTCCTCCTTTGTATCAGAAGATAAAATACAGATGCTGGAAGCCTCACCAACAATGTATGTTATTATACATTATACCCTTAGATTATTACCCTCAGATTATTATACCCTTGTAGCCACCACACAGGTCAAAAAGTAGAGATTTGTGAGTCTCATCCCAGAAACTCTTCACACACCCTGTCGCAATCACAGCCAATGTGGCCGTGATGTGACTTGTGTATTAGTCTCTTCTTTGCATTTCTTTATATTTTCATACCAAGACTACATTCTGGACCCTACAGTTTAGTCTTGCTCATTTAAATACATTGTTATTTATTCATTCTTTCTTTTCTTTACAGTTAATCTGTTAAAGAATTTGAGCTACTAGAGACTGAAAAAATGGAGATATTCTTATTCAATAAGTTTGCTTTATCTACTTTTTGGTTGTTCAGTAATAAAGCTCATATAGAACAGACAAAACAAGTGCTTGATTTTCTCCCTTTATTTACCAGTAGTTAAGATAATGAATTATTTCCCTATCACCTTCTATTTAAACTAATTTTGTGTATTCATAGATTCCACTGTGTTTGGTATGTTCCATTCAATAGCATTTCTTTTTTTTTTTTAAGATTTTATTTATTTATTTTTAGAAGGGAAAGGAAGGAGAGAAATATCAATGTATGGTTGCCTCTGGTGTGTCCTCTCCTGGGAACTGGCCTGCAACCCAGGCATGTGCCCTGACTGGGAATCAAATTGCGATCCTTTGGTTCGCAGGCCCGCGCTCAATCCACTGAGCTATGCCAGCCAGGGAAATAGCATTTCTTCTAAAAAGGAAGTTTGAATTTTCCTATCTTTGAGAAGAAGGAGCTTCTTCCTATTGTCTCCTAAATTCTTTTTACTTGACAAGAGTTTGATAACTTCTTCCTTACAATTGATATAAAAAATTTCAGGCTCACTTTGTACACTTTTTCACCCAGTCCTAGGAGGACGTGCTTTTTCCAAGACGACCTGGTTTTGCTTATTGCTTTGTAGTGTCTCAATACCACAATCGGTGTACTAGAAATGCTCCATGGTACCTGCCTGATAAATGCTTCTAGGTCTCTTTGGTAGATTGAGCTAGAAGACAGATATAGACTTCGGCATATGATCGATGTAATATAGGATAAAATATCTCATAATCTCATACTGATTCTTATAATTCAGTGTTTTATTAGACCATTTTTTACTTAACCTCTTGTATGTAATATACATATCTTCTTTCTTCCAAATTAAGAATCATCATTCACAGAATAGCAGTATTAATAGTACCACCACCAGCATAACCCCTTCTGTGTGTATATTAGCCACTGCACACTACGCTCCCTTCTTTATAAAGTTTTTAAATTGTAGTTCTACAAGTAATTATACAGGGTAAGGCAAAAGTGGATTTACATGTGTGAGCATGTGAAACACAGAGTTTTTCTTGCATTATTATTTTCAAATATTGTATTATTTTCCATACAAACAACTATAAACCTATTTTTGCCCCACCCTGTATGTTCAATGCTCACCACAGTCTGTGTCAATGTCAATGTCTGTCTAGTTGTATCGGCTATCTAAAGCTTTCTCTGTAGTAGATTCTTCAAGAAATATGTTCTCTGAGTTCTTACATATTGGTAACATTTTATCTATACCTTTTATATTTCAAAATCAGTTTCCATGAACTTAAAATTCTTGGCTCAGATTTATTTTCTTTTAGAATTTTAAATATTTTATTCCATTTTCTTCTGGAAAAATATACTGTGGCTGAAGAATCTGATGATAATCTAACTTGCTGAAGTTAAGAATTTTAACTGCAGAGAGGTTAGCAAACAAGACCTTTATTCTTTGCACAGGGCTATTAATAAAGAGACAAGAGCTATTATTTTAAATGCCTACAGTGAACTGTGTGCTTTATGTGTGATATCCATACTTTCAAGGTGTCCATACTAAGTCAACTTGATAAAAGAGGACTATGGGCTCAAATAAACATTTCACCTTAAAACTGGGGCACTAGAATTCAAGCACAGGATTACTTAACGTTAAAGCCAAGATTAGTCTATCAGGCTATTGCTGTCCTTTTGACAGGGTGACTTCATATTTTGTTTTGTGTGGGAGAGTCCCGGTTAATTTATTAATTTTTATTGTTGTTCAATTACAGTTGTTCCCATTTTTCCACTATTACTCTCCCCTGCCTACCCCCACCTTCCACATTCAATTGACCCCCACATCCCTATTGTCTCTGTCCATGAGTCCTTTATACATGTTGCTTGACTAGACCCATCCCCTTCTTTCCTCTATCCCTGCTTCCCCAGCCATTGTCAGTTTGTTCTTTATTTCCACATCCCTGATTCTGTTTTGCTCACTTGTTTGTTCTGTTGATTAGGTTCCAGTTATAGGTGAGATCATATCGTATTTGTCTTTCATCGCCTGGCTTACTTCGCTTAGAATAATACTCTCCAGATCCATCCATGCTGCCGTGAAGGGTAGGAGTTCCTTCTTTTTTCCCTGCTGTGTAGTATTCCATTGTGTTAATGGACCATAGTTTTTTTATCTACTTATTTACTGATGGGCCCTTAGGCTGTTTCCAGAACTTTGCTATTATAAATTGTGCTGCTATGAACATTGGGGTGTATAGGTTCTTCTGAATTGGCGTTTTCAAGATTCTTAGGGTATAATCCCAGCAGTGGAATTGCCAAATCAAAAGGCAGTTCCATTTTTAGTTTTTGAAGAAATTCCCTACTGTTTTCCACAGTGGCTGCACCAGTCTGCATTTCCACCAACAGCGTACTAGGGTTCCCTTTTCAATTTATAATTACTAATAGGCTCCTCCTTTAAATTTTTGTTTTGGAAGGTGAATTACTATGTAGACATTATTTCTTAGCCACGTAATGAGGAATTTGACTTAAGGTTCTTCAATAAACAAATGGGAGCATGCTTACTGAAACCATGAAGTTCTGTATTTTCAGTGCCTGTGCCTCATCTCAATTGCTTTGGCATTCTTTTAGTATTTGCTGTATTCATTGCTACCAAAACTTCTTATGAATCTATAGTTTCCAGAAAATGAAAGCAAAGTAAAACAGAACATTCTTTTGCTTACTTTAGATATGTAAGTTTTTTTTTCTGTGGTTCATGCAATAGCTTTCTGGCTTGCCTTCATTGGAGGAAACTACTTCTTTTTAGTATAGCAACGATGAGGTTTGGCTTGCTAAAATGGTAACATGGTGCAGGGACCATTTTGCTGGGATAGTAAGCACTATCATTTGTAACCTCCTTGTGGGTTCTAAATTCTACTGATATTAATGGTGAAACATGGTACGGGTTGAGAGTCTGCTGACATGCAGTCAATCAATTTAAGTTCCTAAGAAAGAGATGGTAGGTCTGTAACAGTCCTCCAGGGAAGCTGGGTACTGCATTAATGCTCAGAACCAAGAGACGAGGAAAGAAATGGACACCTGAGTTCCCACCCTCTGGAAGCTAACAGCAATTTCAGGAACTTATATTATGCTGTGGTTTTGTGAAATTGCCACATCAAGTAGGGAGAAGAAAAGCCCTGAGGAGTTGTTTATAAGACTGACAGCATCAGAGTTTGTTTGCCAGGAGAGATTCCGTCACAAATCTAAATGGGGTCAAAGTGGACACTGGATACCAGACTCTATTTTCTGAATGTGAGCACTTTGCAGGGGATTGGTGGCTTAGACATGAGGATGCCCTTGGTGTTTGTTTGGGGCAGGGTAGAGATTACTTTAGTGTCAAATTTATAGAAGAAGGTAAGAGATTTATACTGTGTCATCACTGAATTATTTTTAATGTTAAAGTAATACACAGTCATTAAAATAAATTCAGAATAGAAAAGAACACTTAAAAAAGTGAAACTGCCCCAAATCCATCTTTGCTTAGTAAGCCAACCACTTATATAGACATAACCACTCAATATTTTAAAATGTATACTTCCAGAGATTTTCAAAGCATATTTAATATGTTAACATTTGGCAGTAACATAAACTTTAAAATATAGTCTTTTCAGAAATTTTGTTTTTTTCCGGTTAAAATTATATTAAAGAAACTTTTCATGTAAGTAAAGACACACCTATTTTGGTATTTTTTAACAGCTACACATTACTCCATTGTTTAGACACACTAGGATGTATGTAACCAAAATGCTTTTTTTCGGGATTTAGGTATATTCTAGTTAAATTTTTTTTTACTTTTATAAATATGTCTGCCTTGAATTTCATTGTGTTATGTCTCTGTGCACACATAGGAGAGTGAATGGGATAGATATTGCCAAATTACCTTTCAATTTATACCCCTAGTCACAGTGTATAGAATACCTATTTATTAACTATTACAACTCTGTTCATTAGAGTGGAAATGTGGTGCCTGTTTCTGTTTAGTTTGTATTTTACATTATGAATGAAGAGAACCACCCTTTCCTGTAGGTATTGTTCTTAGGTGTACAACAATGTACAGTAATAGTTAAATGTGCATGCTTTGGTGCCACACTCTCTGAGTCTCAGCTCCACCATAAACTAGCAGTGTGATCATGGGCTGGTAACTTTTTTGTGCTTCACTTTTCTCCTGTGTAAAATAAGACTTACCTCACATTATTGTTTGGAGGATAAAATAGGATAATGTATATGTGATATCTCATAAATTGTGAAGTATCATTATACAAATGTAAAGTCTTATTTTCATTGCTATTGTAAAGCAGTTTCAAATAGGAATCAAAGAGAATTAACATGTTAAAAATTAAAAACAAATTGTTAGTATAGTTGATTAGTCTAAGAATGTTGGTGTAGATATTTTGTAACAGTTTTAATTCTACCTCTTGAAATAAATTATGCATAAATTCAGAAAATGTACATAAGATAATTACATGAAAATATAAAAACAAATATCATTATTTTCAGCTTTAATCAGGAAATTTTTTCCCTCATATGCAATAGTTCTGGTTATAATAGCAGAATTCTTCTGCTTGGATGGTTATTGAAAATAGCATTTGTTTTCTTATTGAGATTGCTCTCCAAAAATGCCAGCTCTTGTAGAAATAAGACATTTTCTTGCTCTTAAGTGTGTATCTGAATAAACTGTTCATGTTAGAATAAAGGTAAATGAATAATGTCTTTAGTAACAAGTATATATTCCTAGAATTGTCATACCATAAATACAAGAACTTGGGGGATATCAAAGCACACAATCCTTTTCTGTAGTCTACATACATGCTTTTTGGGAACTCCCAGCCAAGATGGAGGCACAGGTAGATACACTTTGCCTCTTTGCACAATCAAAAGAAGGACAACAATAAATTCAAAAGCAAAAAATAACCAGAACTGCCAGAAAATTGAACAGTATGGAAGTCCAACAAAAAAGGAGTTAAAGAAGCAATATCCACCTGGACTGGTAGGAATAGTGGAGATGGGCAGCAGGGATGGAGAGGATGCATAGCAAGGTAGCAGCTGGAGGACCAGGCTGATCCACATTTGTGTGTGGATAAACTGGGAGGGACAACAGACAACCAGGGGAGTGAGACAGACCATGCAACCCAGGGTTCCAGCACTTGAAAGTGCTTTTCTGCGCTTTCAAGCACAGAAAGCCTCAATACCTCTGTCTATAAAAACCTATGGGGGTTGTGGTAGTGGGAGAAACTCCCAGCCTCACAGGTTAATTCATTGGAAAGACCCACAGGGTCCTGGAAAGTACACAAAACCACCCACCTGGGAATCAGCACCAGAAGAGCCCAATTTACTTGCAGGTAGTGGGGAAGTGACTAAAAGCCAGGTGAGAGCTGAGCAAGCAGCATTGTTCCCTCTCAGACCCCTCCTTCATGTACAGCACCACAACACAGCAATGTGGGTTCTCCACCCTGGCAATTACCTTAGGCTCCACCCCTTACAAAGTAACAGGCAAGCCCAAACAAAAAAAAATATAGCCCAAATGAAGAACAATTCAAAGCTCCCAAAATAGAACTAAGCAATGAAGAGATAACCAACATATCAGATGCTGAGTTCAAAACACTGGTAATCAGGATGCTCACAGAAATGGTTGAATATGGTCCCAAAATAGAGTAAAAAGTAAAGGCTTTGCAAAGTTAAATAAGAAGAAATATGCAGGGAACCAACAGTGATGGGTAGGAAATTGGGACTCAAATCAATGACTTGGAGCAGAAGGAAGAAATAAACATTCAGATGGAACAGAATGAAGAAACATGAATTCAAAAAAATGAGAAGAGGCTTAGGAAAGCCAGGACATCTTCAAGTTTTCCCACCTCTGAATCATAGGGGTTCCAGAAGGACAAGAAGAAGAGCAAGAAACTGAAAACTTATTTGAACAAATAATGAAGGAGAACTTCCCCAATCTGGCCAATGAAATAAACTTCCAGGAAGTCCAGGAAGCTCAGAGAGTCCCAAAGAATTTGGACACAAGGAAGTACACACTAAGGCGCATCATAATTACATTAGCCAAGATTGATGATAAGGAGAGAATCTTAAAGGCAGCAAGAAAAAAGGAGATAGTTACCTATAAAAGAGTTCCCATAAGACTATCAGCTGACTTCTCAAAAGAAACCTTGCAGGCAAGAATAGGCTGGGAAGAAGTATTCAAAGTCATGGAAGGCAAGGACCTACATTCAAAATTACTTTATCCAGCAAAGCTACTATTTAGAATGAGAGGGCAGTGCTTCCCAGATAAGGTCAAGTTAAAGGAGTTCATCATCACCAAGCCCTTCCCAGATAAGGACTTCCCAGAAAAGGTCAAGTTAAAGGAGTTCATCATCACCAAGCCCTTAGCATATGAAATGTTAAAGGGACTTATCTAAGAAAAAGAAGATGTTAAAAAATATGAACAGTAAAATGACAACAAACTCACAATTATCAACAACTGAACCTAAAAAAATGAAAACAGAAACAAACTAAGCAAGCAACCAGAACAGAAACAGAATCACAGGAATGGAGATCACATGGAGGGTTATCAGTGAGGTAGGGTTGAAGTGAGAGTGGGGGTAAAGGTACAGGGAATAAGAAGCCTAAATGGTAGGTACAAAGTAGACAGGGGGAAGTTAAGAATAGTATGGGAAATGGAGGAGCCAAAGAACTTATATCTATGACCCGTGCATATGAACTAAGGGGGGCCATGCTGGTGGGAGAGGGGGTATAGGAAAAAGGTGTAGGAAAGGGGAGAAAATATTGGGACAACTGCAATAACATAATCAATAAAAATATTTTTAAAACAATAAAAATAAAAACATGCTTTTTTCCCCTCAAAGTATTTATGGTTTATTATGTTCTGTTTTTTCTCACTAACCTATCCCCTCCCCTTTTATCTATGGATCAAGGAGTCAGACAAACTTTTCCCTGACAAGAAGAGTTATCTGTATGTTGGGTCACCCACAACCACACTGACTACACAGTAAGTGCCACAAGAGCTGGACTCCTGCTGCTTAAAAGTCTCATCATTCTAGCTGTCACTCGGGAGATAAAAAGTCTCACCAGATGCTTGATTTGTTTGAAAATCTTACAATCCCTGCAAATTCTTATGCAGTGAAAAAATTTTAAGTTACTAAAAGCTTCTCTTATAATAGAAATAATTGCTTTTGACCAATTAAATTGCATGAGCAAAACTTGAAAAAATTGAATTATATCATAAATAGCTTATAGAATGTAATATATATTTTATAATATTTTCTTTTTCAAGTTTTTAATGCATTGCTAAATATTTTCTGAAAAAATAAAGTTATAAATAATTGAATTTTATATTACTTCTATAAATATGTGAATATGATTTTTAATATCTTGGTGTATTTCAGGCTAAATGTACATATTCATTTACTCAATAAACAAAAATAACTTTTGGTGTTTTTTGTGGATAGCATGAGATGACAAACTCAAGGGAGTACTGACAATTTGATCTTATTTCATCAACACCTTGTAAGAAGAGACCAGTGCATATTTTGGGCCATAGTTACCTTTAATGTCAAGACTGTTTAAGTTATCCAGCTCATTGAAAGACAGAAACATGAGTCTGAGAATCAGGACTGTAATTTTGGAACTGGCTCTTCACCTTTATCACATAATTATTTTCAAAATCAAAGACAGTATATAATGCTAGATTAAGAGAATTTTTTAAAACCAGTTTCTAAATAGATAGTATAATTGATTTAGACAATTCTCTATCCCTCTTATTAATTATAACTATCATTATGAATATTATAAGCTAACTCTGATTCATTTAGTTTATAATATTTTACTGAGACTTACTTTATAACAAGTTCCTCACATAACTTGATTATCAGCAAGTTTTGGGAACCTCAAGCTTAGAAGTTAACACATTTATCCTGCACTTTCATACTGTGCCACTGTTGCCTAGAAGGTTTACTCTTTGGATGAAATACATATTTGTATTTATATGATGACACTCGAAAGTCATTTATGTTTCAGTCTTTTAAAAGCATGATATACTAATATTATAAATTTATAAGCAACTTAGACTTGAAGATAGAGCTGGAATGGGAAAAAAAAGAAAATCAAAGTACTCATGTTTTTCATTGTGATAAAAGTGTCAGCTCCTCCCTGTCTGCATTCTATGCAGGAGTTTTGTGATATGCATGCTTGTCTGACAGTCTCGGGATTTCTGAATTTATGAGATGCCCTCTGAGCATTGTTTTGTGCTCATCCTCAGACCTTCATAATAACATCCCCTGTGATTTGGAGTTAAAGTAAAGATATCTCATTTGACAGTTTCTCTGATTGATAATAAATGGCTATAATTACTCAAAGATTTGCTGTTTAGCCAACGCAAAATTGGGGTTTGATGTTTAAAGTTGCTGAGATGAAGAGAGACGAAAGTGTAAAAGAAATGAAACTTCTGCAAGTCATGAAATTGAAAGCAACAAATGAACAAAACACACACACAAAAATACAAGCAGAAACTCACAGACATAGACAACAGTATGGCAGTTGCTAGAGGGAAAAGGGGGTGGGAGGGAGGTAGTAAAGGGTAAGGGGGTCAAGTATATGGTAATGAGGGAGATTTGACTTTGGGTGGTAAACACACAATACAACATATACATGATGTATTATAGAATTCTATACTTGAAACCTATATATTTTATTAACCAATACCATCCCAATAAATTTAATTTAAAAGCTTTTAAAGAGATGTCAAATCAACAATCTAAATTTACATCTTTTTAAAAAGGTTTTATTTATTTATTTATTGAAAGAGGGCGGGGGGAAAGAGAGGGAGAGAAACATCAATGTGTGGTTGTCTCTCATGCACCCTCTACTGGGGACCTGGCCCACAACCCAGCCATGTGTCCTGAATGGGAATTGAACCCGCGACCCTTTGGCTCACGGGCTGGCACTCAATCCACTGACCCACACCACCAAGGCTTAATTTACATCTTCAGCAGCTAAAGAATGAATAACAAACTGAACCTAAACCTAGCAAGGAAGAAAATAATGATTACAGTAGAGATAAATAAGATAGATAATATGAAAATAATAGAGCCAACAAAAAACTCAAAAATTTGTTCTTGGAAAAATCAGGAGAATTAACAAGCCATTAGTTAAATTGTCTAGAAAAAAGGAAAGTCCCCAATTACTAAACCAGATATATAAATTGTGATGTTCTATGTACTTTGCAGAAATACATGGATTATAAAAGAATACTATGTACAATTATACACCCACAAATTTAATAGCCTAGATGAACAAATTTCTGAGAAACATACAGCCCACAAACACTAAGTCATGATTAACAGAAAATCTGAATAGACCTATGACCAAGTAAGCAGATAAATCAACAATTAAACCCTTTCCAAGAAGGCAATGCCTGGAGCAGGTGCTCCCCTACTGAAGTTACCAAATATTTAAAAAGAACTAACACCAATGTTTCTGAAACTTCAAAAGAACTGAAGACAAGGAGTATTCCTTTACTCATTCACTTAGGATAACATTGCCCAGATACCAAACCTAGACAGAGATGCTAAAAGAAAACAAACAAACAAACAAAAGATTCTACCGAATAAGTTCATATCTGCACATGTGAACCCTATAACCTCCCATCCACTAACCACAGGGAGCACCCAGGCCACCCTCCTTTCCTTGCTCTCTCAAAACATTCTGGAACTATTTGAGAGATCTGCCTGCTCTCCGTGGATACTGCAGGTATGTAGGTGATAAACCTTTTCATGGCTCCTTGGTTAAAAAAACGGTTAAGAAAATAGGGCTTCCACAATAATTTCTACATTAACAAATTTAAATCTGACTACTTAAACTTAAATTTATTAACACTTATTTAAATTCAAAGTTTGTTTTCCTGGTCATGCTAGCCACATTTGAAGTAGTCAATAGCTTAATAGTCAACAGGTTAATGGCCACCACACTGGGCAGCAGGTGGAGACCATTTCCATCCACACGAAATGTTCTATTGGACAGCACTGGTGGAATCAAACCAATCACGCAGAATAGGACAGAGCCAGGATGATAGTCTGTACTGGACCAATTGCCTTTGTCAATGATATGTAGTTCAATTAGCAAATTTAATTAAATTCTTTTGATAATAATTGTTTGAAGTCTAACAGTGATAGGTTTTTAAATGATGATGATATGATAATAATAGTAATGGTAATGATATAATCATTCTTTATGTTTATAAATTCATTTTAGATTTTTATTACATGACTGATTTGTTTTATCTACACACTTAACAATATTTATAATAATCTTTTTTATTGTGCTATAATATAATATTTATTCTGGCATTAGTGGACAGCTGGATCGGAAAAGTACTCTAAATGTTAATGACAAGATGGATTGAAAGTAAATATATATAAAAATATATAGTGCAAATAGCAAGCTAAGAATGCTGGAAGAACTATATTAACATCAGATAAAACAGACATCATGAGAAAGACAATTACCAGAGATAATGACAGAAATTATATAGCTATAAACGGGACGATTTAGGAAGAAGATATATCACTCAAAAGTTTTCTGCAGCTAGTTACAGAACCTCAAACACAGGAAGCAAATATTTATGGAATTACAAAAATGAATAATATCACAATCTTTGTTTTAGATGCTAATGCCCATTTCAGAGCAATTGCTATAACAACTAGTCAAAGAATCAGGAAAGGAATGAAAGATTTGAAGGACACTGTCAACCGTCCTGACATAATTGATATTTAGAGAACAATGTACCGAGCAAGTCCAGACTGTGATTTCCATGTGCACAGGGGTTCTTCAACACGTAGAACCCATGCTGGCCAAAAAACAAGTCTCATTAAGATTTAAAAACTTAAATGATTAAAATTGTAGAATATATTGTCCAATAATAACAGAAACAAACTGGAAATTTATAACAATAAGATTTCTAGGAAAATTCACTCTAAAATGAATAATTAAAAATACTTTAAAATAATCCATGGCTCAAAGATAAAATCTAAAGGTCAATTTTTAAAAATTCAAAATAAATAATAATTTAAAAACACCATATCAAATTTGCAAGAATCAGTTAAATCAGTGCTTAAAAATAATTTATAGCTTTAGATGCTTAAATTAGAAAAGAAGAAATATTTAAAGTCAATGGCCTATGGTGCTAAGCTAAGTAGTTAGTAAAACAAAAGCAAATTTAAATTGAAGTAAGTAGACAGAACATAAGAATAAGGGTTATTCTACAAATTAATGAGAGAGAAAATATATTAACTTTAGAAAATCTTAACACAACCAAACTTTGATTCTTTGAAAATGTATTTCTAAAAATGACAGAACCTGAAGTAGACTCACCAAGCTAAAAGAGAGAGGGTACAAATTACCAGTATCAGGAACGAAAGAGGGATAATCACTGAAAATGCTCAAACGATAACCAGGTAATATTACTTTATTGGAGAAACTCGATAACACAGATGAAATGAACAATTCCATGAGCTGTACACAGCTCACCAAACTGACGCTCGGTGAAAACAATCCAATTCCCTTTATAGCTAACACAAAAGTTGAGTGTGTTATTAAATACCCTCCAACAAAGTCAAGTCTAGGTCCAAATTGTTACATTTATAAACTTTACCAAAAAGAAAATAAATAAATAACTACATTCTTGAGTTATTTCAGAAAATAGGGGAGAGAAAACTTCTCGGCTCATTTTATTGAACCAGCACACTGTGTATACCAACTTGATAGATGTTATAAAAGTAAAAATTACAGACCAATGTCCCTTGTGAGCATAGACAAAAAAGTCCTTCACAAAATATTAGCAAACATAAATGAGCAATCCATAGAAAAAAAGAATAAATCACAGAGAGGCAGGTTTTATCATAGGAAGGGAGGGTTAGTGTAACATTCAAAAATCAATCAGGAGAACTCATAATATCAAAAGAATACAGGATATAAACCCATATCATCATTGCAAAGCTATAGAAAAATGAATCAGAGTCTTCACCACTGTAAAAAGGAAGTAAAAAATAAAATAAATAAAGATCTTAAAGAAAAAATAAAAAAGTGTCTGTTTACAAATAGCATGATTGTTTGAAAGCCTGGGACAACTGTAATTGAACAATAATAAAAAAATTAAAATAGATAAAGCAGAGCAGATGTTTTTCATTTAGGCTTTGGGGGATATTAAAGACCTTTGAGTCAAAAAAAAAAAGAAAATTATTGAGGGTTTAACAAAGCAAATACTAAAACTAGTAAGAATAGATGATTTTAGATACATGGAAAACATTAATTGTAGAATTTAAGTGGAAAGCATATAGATGTTCAATTATAAAGTACTCTCAATTTTTCTGTATGTTTGAATTTTTATAAAAATGTGATAAAGAACAGTCCACTGAAGATTGGTGCATTTTAGTATATGTAAGTTCTACTTTCAAAAGGGGAACATACTGTAACAACATAGGAAACTCTAGATAAAAATATGCACGTTGAAGATTTATGAAGAAGTGTTCTGATGTTTACAACTTACTTTGAAATTTAAAAATAATATTAAATATTACAAAATGGTTTGGTGGATCAACAGAAAGATGGATAGCTGGATAGATATGGCTAAGCATGTGTTGTAAAATTTTAATTGTAGAATCCATGTTGAGGGTATACGAACAGTTGCTGTAAATTTCTTTCTATTTGAACTTTTTCATAATGAAAATGTTGGAAGTAAAAAAGGGATTGGTCTAGTTAAGAGGTTTACAAACTTGTTTTTGAAACTGTTTGAAATGAAATGTTTTGCAGAATCATTATATACAAACATTTAAAAGCATAGTTTTTTTTTTGGTCAGAAGTAGATGGTTACTAATAATTCCTATTCCTCTATTACTTTTCCCACATGCTGACATGCAGGCATGGCTAAAAATCCTGAGGCTCTGGAAAATATCATTTGAAAACAATTTTCATAGTTATTATGATTTCAGTGCCTCATTTTTTTCCCAAAAGATGCTCTTATATTTTCATCTTCCTAAGAGAGGCTTTTGAATACTTTGGCTTTATGTGTTTCTGCACTATGTATCTCTGAACATGTAAATTTATTCATGTTCAGTAAAAATAACACTGGCTAGTGTATGTAAACATTTGCACATTTTTCTTGGATATGGGGAATAACTTAAAACCTGAAATAGTGACATATATTACCCACAAAGGGTGTCCTTAGACATAGAAAACATATTCTTATCTGTTGATCTCTTTTTAGGGATTGCAGTCCTGGGAACTTGACAACCAAATCAGAGAGTCTTTGTATTACATCTTTTTAAAAATAAATAAAATATTTTGGCATCATCAGTATAGCCTGCTTTAGGATTTTATGCTAAGCCTTCATCAGGGAACACTTTATACAACTGAATGCTTATGAAAAGATTGACACATCTTATACTTCAGTATCTTGGATTTTCTATTTTCCATTGAGAAAACAGTTTCATTGTCTTCCTATTGCAGTTGTTTTTTCTATCATGCCCATGACAGAGGGAAATCGGGAATCAATAATACCTTTTAGTTAATGATATTTTATATGTAAAATCATAAAAGCTAGAAAGCACTTTTCCTTCTTGGACATTTGTTTTCCCTTGAGTCTCTCACACTGTACAACAAACAAATAAACAAACAAACAAAAAGAACTCTAAGAAAACAATCTTATGACTAACAGTAATAAGAATCATTTTCGAATTTGAAACGTAGAACTACATTATATATGGTATTTTACACAATAATTTATCTCTGCCCTTACAGAATCTGTTATGGTTGAAGATCTCACTTTTAAAAATTATATTCGTCATCCAAGTCTTCCTTAATTCATGGTATGTGGTTTATGCAAATGAGTTGCCCTCACATTTTCTCAAAATATGTACTAAGATTACTAGCAATATCAATTTTCCTATCTTTCTTAAGCTTCCTGATTTTTCCTGATGTTTTATTCCCTTATCACCAGTAGTGATCTTTTCTTCATTTTTTCTCTGTTGTGCCCCTTTTTCTGAAACAAATTTAAAGACTTTATATTTTCAGCTCTATGCATTTCCTTCCCCCAAACTAAAAAAATTGAAATCTCATTCTCATTTTGAGCATTAAAAAGCATAGTAAATGCTAAAATTTCTTATATGTATGTTTTCCACTATTCAGCTATCAATGGCACTGATAACAAATAATTTCTGAATAATTACAATTAAAATTTCTAAACTAATTTCAACCTGAAATAATAATTAAATTAATCTGAGTGTAGTTGAAAAGTAGCAAGGTTATTAGTTTTTTGCTATCATTCCAAAAGCACATATAAGCAAAAGCTAGAAATTAAGTTGAGTTTTGGGAAAAACAAATTGATGTGTGCTTGGGTTGTTGTTTGTTTAATAACTGGATTATCATAACGGTCTGTGAAAAGCACACACACTTTAGGTGGCATGTAACGACAATTCTAAGGGAACGGACAACACATACCTACACTAGGGTTAGGCTAGACCAGAACTACAAAATCAAGTTATCTTGAAGAAATAGCTGCTACCCGGTGAAAAAAGAGTTTTACAGAGGGAGAGAAGATGAAATCAGAAAATCACTGTGGATTTTGAGAGCACCCCTGTACAATTATAAGAATAATTTTGAAAGAGCAGATACAGTGTGATAAGCAGAAGGAAGAGAGAGAGAGCAAATGCTGATCTCAAACTTTGTCTCAAATAACATCTTCTCTGAGAATTAAGGATAAGCGAAGAGCAGGTCAGATAGGACATGATAGAACACACTGAGATACATATTGGCAGAGACCTGACTCCAAGGCTAGGTTATACAGAATACAGCTAACCGTGAATAGGATTAAGATACCTGCTGGAAGAAACAAAAGTTTCCTTCTTTCTGTTTTGCTTGTGGTAAAATAAAAAAAAATCACAATAACAAACTTCTGCAAACTGCGTAGAAATTCTGGTAAGCTAGGGAAACTTAGGGAGCAGAAAAGGGCCAAAGGGGCTCTTCTAGTCTCAGAATCCGGGTACTAGTGACAGAAGCAGAAGTGTGTGGAAGAGAAGCACATGGCAGAAAATTTCAGCCAGGGTGACAGTGCATGAGGGCTTTTGTTTGTGCAAAGACATTTGCTCACATGTCATCACTCAAATACCACAAAGCTCCTTCCACAGCATGAAGGCTTGACCCTTATGGCAACATGCTCCCTGTGTTGGGGTATGCACGTGAAGGGGACCCTGTTGGCAATTAGCCACACAGTATTATACTGGTTTGCATGAATTTCCATCCTTCAAATAGAGAGAATAAGTGCACCTAGCCTCTTACAGATAGATGCTCCCACATGTAAATATGTACCCCTGGCACAGGTCAAAATATTTACCATCATTAAAACTGTAGTAGAATGATATTTTGAAATGGTAATAATGGATTCTTATTTTCAGTTTTTATTTTAGTGTGTAACACTCCACTGACTAATGGTCTTTTTGGAGAGATAATGCTTAACTGTCACATGGTAAGTAAGAAACTATAGAAATGAAGGAAGACAAATATTTAAATTATAGAAGATGAAGTAATCCAGAAGGCCTAGTAAAAACTTCATACAATGAATAATTAATCTGAGGGAAGGCAAAATGTCTAAATGATAGTTTTCTTGTCCTAAGAAAAATTCAATCAACCAGCTTAAAGGAGGAAAACAAACAGGAAGAGAAAAGCAATAGAGTGTCCTTATAATATGCCTCATTTTGCCAGCTTGACTCCAGTGAGATGGTAATAGGGACCCCTATCTTTTGGGTGGTCTTAGTACAGAGGAGGAGGCTATACCTAGCTCCCTGGAGTGTAGCTCAAGGAAATCATAATACCGTAGAGAAGCCTCACATTCAGCAAAGCATCTGAATAGTAGAGTAGCAACACTCAAAGTTTAAGAGAATGACCCTAAAGGATGCCTCACTGCTCAAGTAAAAGGGACAACTGCTAAATTGTCTATGAACCCTCAATTTCAGTGTGAATGATTCTCTGAGAGGGCAGCTCCATCTCAAGGAGCCTGGAGTCAGGACAAGATAAAAGTCAAAATGTACAGGAACAACTTAAAGGACCCATGGACAAAAACAGGGGGGCGGGGCGTGGAAACAGGGGAGGGAGGTGGGGAAGGCTGGGGTAGTGGGGAGGGGTGGGGGGAAGGCAGAAAACTGTACTTGAACAACAATAAAATTTTAAAGTATTTAATAATAAATAAATAAGTAAGTAAAGGTGACTCATGAATTTGTGGAATAAAGAAATCAAGAGAATGATTAAAAAAATCAGAATATAAGACTATAATATAATATAATATAATCAGAATATCAGAATATAAGAATATATCAGAAAATCAGAATATATGTTATCTAGATATGTCAAGATTTAGGCCACTTCAGCATATGCTAACAGAAATGAAGGCTATGATTACACCATAGAGGTCAAACAAAAACCATTAGAAGGAAAATTGTATATCATCAGATAGCAGAATAAAAGATACATGCCCTCAGTTTGTACTAGAGAGTACATGCCCACATGCATGTACAACCCCTTCACTCAAATATATTCTATGGGAAGAGGCTACTCACCATGTTTGCCAATATTCAATTTGGAATTGATTTATTTTAAATGTGATTAAAATGTTGAATAACTGCTAATTTTACTGAGTTAACACAAAATAAATATACTGATTTTTCTAACCACAATGGGTCATTGAACTATAGTTTCTGTTGATTTATAGACAAAGAAATATATTTATTGCATACACATTTTTTAACGATGTGCCTGGGAATAGTATGGGGAGAAACTGAAACAGTGACTGCTTGGAATGTAAAATGGTACAACAATTTTGGAATAATGTTTGGCATTTTCTTAAAATTTTAAACACAGTAAACCATATGATATAGCATTCCACTCCTACATATTTACTCAAGGTAAACAAAAACATGAATCTACACAGAGACCTTTAAATAAATATTTATATAAGCTTTTTAATCATAATAGCCCAAACTGTAAACATCTAAATATATATATACATATATAAGCAGGTGAGTGAATAAACGTATTACAGTTCTTTCATACAACACACTAGTATTTAGAACACACTAGTATTCAATCAATAATTTGTTTGAATAACTGAATCTCAGAATAATTGGGTTAAGTGAAAGAATCTAGACAAAAAGATATATATACCATATGATCTATTTATTATTCTACACACTGCAAACTAATTTCTAGTGACAGAAAACAGATCAGTATTTGCCTAAGAATAAAGGAATTTCTTAAGGACAATGAAAATGGAGTAAAGTCAATGGATGTGAGATACTGCTTTCTAATTTTATCTTACATAATTGCAACTTTATTTTTTAGAATATGTCTTCTAAAATGATTTGGCCTCCACTTATAAGATGCAGATACTTTTAAAATTATGTGTTAAATTGTACTGGTTGTTAAATGGCAATTAAATGTACTTTTTGTGGTTGGGAACTGGTATAAAAATTCTCTTGGAATCCAATGAATTATTTATTTTCCTATCTTTGACATCCTTTTTTGTTATTAATGTCTCTTGATCTCAATATCAAAACTGATTTAGCCTTATTCTAGAATACTACTGTGTTTATGATTGTCTTTTTTTAGTTATGCTATTTTTATATGTACACTGATATTCATTAAATAAATCTTACCCCATAAAATAATGAATGTAATAATGAAATTCCATTATTCAGAAGTTATAACTTTATTAGACTATATACTTATTCATATGTATATATACATATACATGTGTACAAAATTTCCATGATACAAAGTTATCAGCAGCATTTTATTTTTCTGAAGTGTAAAACTCTTTTAAAATTTATATGTAGTTAACCTGTAATATTGTATTAGCTTCAGGTGTACAACATTGTGATTTGATATTTGTATATCTTACAAAGTACTCACCACAAAAAAACAGTATCCATCCATCACCACTCAAAGTTGTTGTGATATTGACTATATTCCCTCTGCTGCAATTTACTTCCCATGACTTACTTGTAAGTTTGTACCTCTTAGTCCTCTTCACATTTTTGCCCATCCCCTCACCCCTCTGGAAACTATTAGCTTTTCTGTATCTATGAGTCTGTTCATTTTGTTTATTCATTGTATGGATTTTTTAATTTTAATTTTAATTTTAATTATTGTTCAAGTACAGTTTTCTGCCCTTTACCCCCACCCCAGCTTGCCCCCTAGCCCTCCCCACCTCCCTCCTGTCTCCACCCCCCTTGTTATTGTCCATGTATCCTTTATATTAGTTCCTTCAAACCCTTCCCCCCTTCCCCTGAAATTCCCTCCCTTCTTCCCTCTGGTCACTTCCAGCCTGTTCTCAATTTAGTGTCTTTGGTTATATTTTGCTTGTTTGTTTGTTTTGTTGATTAGATTCCTGTTAAAAGTGAGATCATATGGTATTTTTTTTTCACTGCTTGGTTTATTTCACTTAGCATAATGTTTTCCAGTTCCATCCATGCTGTCGCAAAGGATAGGAGCTCCTTTCTTTCTGCTGCACAGAATTCCACTGTGTATATGTACCATAGTTTTTTAATCCTTTCAGACAAGGGTTTAATCTCCAAAATATATAAAGAACTCACATGACTCCACTCTAAGAAGACAAACAACCCACTTAAAAAATGGGCAAAGGCCTAAACAGACACTTCTCCAAGGAGGACATACAGATTATCCAGAGACACATGAAAAGATGCTCAGTATTGGCAGCTATCAGAGAGATGTAAATTTAAAGCACAGTAAGATATCACTTCATTTGTTTGGTTTTTAGATTCCACATATAAATGAAATGATACAGCACTTGTATCCACTCCCTTTTTATTCATTCAACTACTGATGAACACCTAGGTGACTTCCATATAATGGCTATGATCAGTAATGCTGCAGTGCCCATAGGAGTATATATATCTTTTCAAATTAGTGTTTTGCTTTTTTAGATAAGCACCTAGAAGTAGAATTACTGGGTCCTTCTTTGTCTCTTGTTATAGCCTTTGTTTGAAGTCTAGCTTGTCTGATTCAATATTGCTATCCCAGCTTTTTTAAATTTTCATTTTCATGAAATACCTTTTTCATTTTTTTACCTTCAGTCTGTGCGTGCCTTTTGACCTGAAGTGAGTTTCATATGTGCAGCGTATGTAAGGGTCTTGTTTTTTTAAATACTTTATTTATTTATTTTTAGAGAGAGGGGAAGGGAAGGAGAAAGAGTGGGGGAGAAACATCAATGTGTGGTTGCCTCTCATGTGTCCCACACTGGGGACCTGGCCTGCAACCCAGGCCTGTGCCCTGACTGGGAATCGAACCTGAACCCTTTGCTTCACAGGCCTGTGCTCAATCTACTGACCTTCACCAGCCAGGACAGGGTCTTGTGTTTTTTTTTTTAAATCTACTCAGTCTCACTATATCTTTTCAATTGAGCACTTAGTTCATTTACATTTAAATTAATTATTGATAGCTTTGTACATATTATAATTTTAATTATTTTCATACTAGATTTATAAGTGGTTGGTCTACTATCTTCACTATATGTTTGCCTTTACTACTGGAAACTTTTTCCATATATTTACTTATTTCTAGTTTAGGTCTTTTCTTTTCTACTTAAAGAATTCCCTTTAACATTTCTTGTCATGTTGGTATAGTAGTGATGAACTCCAGCCTTTGCTTGTCTTGGAAAATCTTGATCTCTCCTTCAGTTCTAAATGATCATCTTGACAGGTAGCATATTCTTGATGGTAGTTTTTCCCCTTTCACCATACTGAGTACATCACACTACTCCCTTCTAGCCTGCAAAGTTTCTGTTGAAAAGTTTTTGTTAGTTTTATGGGCATTCCCTTTTATGTAACTAGTTGTTTTTTTCTTGGTGCTTTTAAGATTTTCTATTTTTATCTTGAAATTATAACAACATAATTTCTTTATCTTTAACTTTTAACAATTTAATTTCAATGTGTTTTGGTGTGGGTCTCTTTGTGTCCATCTTGTTTGGGACTTTTTGTTCTTCCTGGACCTGGATGTCTGTTTCCTTCACCAGGTTTGGGAAGTTCTCAACCACTATTTCTTCAGATGGATTTTCCATCCCTATCTCCTTCTCTTCTCCTTCTGGAACCCCTATCATACAAATGTTGGCACACTTGATGTGTGGTTCCTTGTGCTATTCTCACTCTTTTTCATTCCTTTTCTTTTTGATCTTCCAGTTGGGTGATTTCCATTATTCTGTCTTCCTGATTGCCAATCCATTCTTCTGTGTTATCTGATTGTTGTTGATTCCCTCCAGTGTACTTTTAATTTCAGTTGTAATATTCTTCAGTTTTGATGGGTCCTTTTTTATAACTGCTATCTCTTTGTTGATGTTCTCATTGAGTTTATTCCCTTGTCTGCAGGGTTTGATAAAATTAAATCAAAATAGTCTTCAAAGTTAGATGACTATTCACATTACATAGGGGTGTTATGTTCTTTTGAATGAATATTATGAGGTCCTTCAGATATATTCTCACAAGTGGGATTACTGGGTCAAAAGATATATTCATTTTTAATTTTTTGAGGTATCATCACCACATCTCAGCAAAGTGTAATTAGGGGGAACATACCTAAATATTCTGAAGGCCATGTATGACAAACCCACTGTCAGCATCATACTCAATGAGCAAAAACTACAAGCATTCCCCTTCAGATTGGGAATAAGACAGAAATTTCTGCTCTTACCTCTCTTAATTAACATAGCACAGGAAGTGCTAGGCACAGCAATCCGATAAGAAGAAGAAATAAAAGACATCCAAATTGGAAAGGAAGAAGTAAAACTGTCATTATATGCAGATGACATGATTCTGTACATAGAAAACCCCAAAGACCACAAAAAGCCACATAGACCACATAGAAAACCACAAAGAAACTGCTAGAACTGATAAATGTATTTCACAAAGTAACAGGATACAAAATTAGTATCCAGCAGCCAGTTCCGTTTTTATATGCCAATAATGAATTGACAGAAAGGGAAATTAAGAAAAGCGATTCTATTCACAATTCCTACATAAAGAATATAGTACCTAGAGAATCAACCTAACCAAGGATGTAAAAGACCTATACTCAGATAATTATAAGACACTGAAGAAAAAAACAGAAGAAGATATAAATAAGTGGAAGCACATACCGTGTTCATGTATACAAAGGCTTAACATTATTAAAGTGTCCATACTACCCAAAACAACCTATAGATTCAACACAATTCCTATCAAGATTCCAATGACATATTTTAAAGAATTAGAAGATATACTTAAAAAATTTATATGGAACCACATACGGCTCCTTAGAGCAATAATGATCCCAAGAAATAAGAACAATTATTTTTGGTATCGAAGTACAAAAAAAATCATGCACTTATATATATTTTTTGAAATTCATCTTCTTTTTTAAAAAAGAAAACTATATAAGATATTTTCCCTTGTTTCACAAAATACTCATCTCAGACTTAAAATATGTTGGAAATTCGTTTAAAATAATGTTTCAGACAATATATTAATAGACAGAGAATAGAAAAAGAAAAAAAGTAATATTTTAAATATTAGGCATTCAATCATGTGTTAAAAATTTTGAGTATATGTTATAGTTCCTGAATCCATAAATTGAATTTGATTGATAATTCTGAGTATTCTAATTAAGATCTTCTGTTAGCTTGATATTAAACAATTTTAAACAGAAAACAATTGACATGCTATGATTTGTTCTTAAATCATAAAAATGGAGTTGAGTCATATTAAAACAATTTCAATTGGGGTATTACTTCAAGAACAATTTTAAATGGTTTTATTGCTGACGAGTTCAATTGGGATAGCCTGGGCAGTGCCTTCTGCACTGTCGCTTTTTAATAGAACAATTGTCAGGGTTAGAGTAACATTAAATTGTTCTTATCTCAGCTTTCTACTTAATGATGCTTTTAAAATCCTAAAGCAGACAATATTATTATATTTTATGTAGGTGCTACAAAATGTCAAATATCTCCACTGCTTAGACAGAGAACAAAAGGAAAGCTAAAACACACTTGGATTGATCCATTTATATTACATTGTATTGCATCAAATAATTTAGGCTTTATACTGATAGTAGATTGAATTTATTTGTTCCATAATAGATGATTTTATTTATTACAGAAGATCTAAAAAAACCCAGGCTTAGAGCCATTTCCTCCAGATATTATGTTCTTTTTTCCCCAAGGTGTTATAAACTCATATAGCATCTTGAAGCAACTCATCATATGACAAGTCATGTAACATAGTGTCTCTTATACAGGTTATTTCATCATATTAATATGTCAGTTTCTTAATTTTGAGTAAGAGATAAAGGATCAAGTTTTGGAGTAGAATGTAGTATATTAAAATTATTCTTGCAGCTTAGAAATACAAAATATATTATCCAAGTTTAAAAACTCTTTACCAGAGCTGGAACATAAATCTCTCTCTTTCTGACTCCATGTACTTAATTTCAACACTCTGTGGTTTCATAAACATTATATGTGTCCACGGTTGTTTCTTCCACTATGTTGACTTCCAGTATGTTGAAGTCGGGGCTGAGTTTTACTAACCTGGTTATCCCCTCTATGGACACAGGATGCACATAGCACAATGCTTACATATACTTGCTACTTTTACTCTTAAATTTCTGTTTGTGCAATTACTGACAACTGTCTCAAACAAAAACAACAACTGTTTCTAAGTATGCTTATATAATAAAATATACTGGGATTAAAATCAGTGCAAGTGCAGAAGTACAAAGAATAAAATTTCTCTGATCTTCTACTGCCTGAATACATTGCGTTGAATAGCCTCCTCCTCATTATGTTCCACTTGCTAACTTGATACTCCACTGGGAATAAAACTGATATGCTGATATAAGTACAGCTTAAATAATAATTATAATTCAAGCTTATATAATACACTGTAATTTATAAGTGCATTGGAATATATTATATGTTAAATCCTCAACATCTAAAGACTATATAGGACTAATAATTTTATTCTCATTTTACAAATGTAAACCAAGGTCAAGAAAATTAGAAACTTTGTGACAGTATGGATGGAACTGGAAAGTATTATGCTGAGTGAAATAAGCCAGATGGTGAAAGACATATACCATATGATCTCACCTATAAAGTGGAACAATCAACAAAACAAATAAGTGAGCAAAATAGAACCAGAAACTTGGAAATAAAGAACAAACTGACAGTGACCAGCAGGGAAGGGGATGGGGCAGGGGGTAAAGGCAGAAAGAAGGGGAAGGGTCAAGTCAAGGAGCATGGATAAAAGACCCAAGGACAGAGATAACGTGGGGGGGATTGAATGTGGAAGGCGAGGGTGCATAAGGCAGGGGAAAGTAATGACAAAAATGGGGACAACTGTAATCAAACAAAAATTTAAAAAAATGAAAAAAGAAAGAAAAAGAAAATCAGAAACTTAATGAAGGATATGTGACAGGAGAATGGCAGATCCTGGATGAGAACTTTGGCTCCCATGTCACAATTATTTTAATTTCTTTTATTCTTTAGTGGTAATTAAAGTGAATAATTTTACATGATGCTAATGCTGGATATTATATTAGAAACACTTGTATTCCCCTAGTGAAGACATTTTACTTTTTGTTTAAATATTGTCTTCTTTTTTCTTAATAGAAAGTCAGCTGTGAGAAAGTTGACTCTACTCACTCATCATGACTAAATCCTAATGTTAGCTTTCTGAATTGAATTATATTTAAAGATGGCTTTTGATAAAAATTGATTAATGACTCATGAGAAAATTCTATGGTGGGTTGAAGGTATTTGGTGACTAATTCACATCTAAAATCAGACATACAGGATGAAACGGTTTATTTAGAATAATGTTATGTCCCCATATAGTACTTGGAACTTTTGCATCTTGATGATGAATGGCCATCTGAGCATTTGGGATAAAGTCTAAGTTTTCAGCAGCATCTTTAAGTTCTCAGATTAACTAATTCTGAACTAACATCACCTCAGGTTCTGTAATATGTGATATAGGAAACAGTTCTTATTACTTAAATCAAATATGTCATTTCTCCCCTGAAACATGTAAACTGATAAAATTAGGTATTTATTAAACACCTAATAAAATTAGGTGTTATTTAAACACCTAATTTGGTGTTTTAAAAAATGAATGAACCCTGGCTGGCATAGCTCAGTGGATTGAGCACGGGCCTACAGGCCAAACGATCGTGGTTTGATTCCCAGTCAGGGCACATGCCTGGGTTGCAGGCCAGTTCCCAGCAGGGGACACACGAGAGGCAACCATACATTGATGTTTCTCTCCCTCTCTCCTTCCCTTCCCATCTAAAGATAAATAAATAAATTTAAAAAAATGAATGAGTCCTATGCATATAGAATATTTACTAAAAATAAAGTTTTAGTTATTTTAGAGAATATATATACATTTTCAGTAATATGAATTATTTATTGATTGAAGCTTCAATGCTATTACACTGGTATAAGTTACCATAAATATCCACCCTACCAGGTCGATCATGCAATTACTATACTTCATTTGAGTTTGGTGTCTTGAGGTGTAAGACTTGGTGGGATCCAGGAATGAGATAATAAAAATTTTTCTAAAGTTATTTACTATTTATGTGACTAAAATACCCATATGTAGCCCATATTAGGTTGAAAATTATTTTCTTCAAAATACAGTTAATTTTGAAAGACTGAGGGTTTTCCAAAAATGAAAATGAAACCACATTTTCAAAATTACTTTTGTTTCAACTCTAGAATTATGACTTTAATTCATAATTTGGTTGATTCACATTTGAAAGAACTGTTCATAGTAGAGAGAGACTCCCAATGACAAGTTTCTGTTTTTTTTCCTGACACACTTGGACTAAACTGAATTTAATTAGATTCCTAGTTAAAATAGTTTTTCCATCGATTTTTAATGTGTGGGAATGAATGGGGACGCTAATAGCTTATTAAAGTAACGGACAGGTGAAGGGTAGTGGGGGGGAAGATAAATGGAATTTTTCACTGTATGTTGAAGTTTGCATCGCTGTGATCAGAGGGTGTGGCTTCTAGTTTCACATATAGGCTAGCACTCAGTCTAGTTGCTGGAGATATGCTCCCTATTTTCCTATGAAGTCTTATATACTTTAATCATTACCTTCTATTTTCTGTACCCCTTTGATAATTAATAGTTTTTATTCATGCTTTATTTAATAACTGAAAACATTATTTTTAAAGTTTGTGCATATTATTTGTTGTGTTATCCTATAATATGGCTATTGACATATCTCCACATTGCATGCAATTTTATCAAATTATTGTGCCTCTATTTATTCATCTTTTCTTATAGTCATTATTATAATTTTGCTAATATTTTAATGTATATCTTGTCCATTTCTTGGAATTTTTAATTAAAACATCTAGTTGGTTGTTTATTTTGCTGTGCAAAAAATCTTTAGTTTGATGTAATTCCACTTTTCTATTTTTGCTTTTGGTGTCACACCCCCCAAAAAAAATCATTGCCAATTACCCTATATTTTTTTACAGGTGTTTTATGGTTTCAGATCCTATGCTTAAGTGTTTGATCCACTTTGAGTCAATTTGGGTGAGTGATGTAAGAAAGGGGTCTAATTTCAATTTTCTGCATGAATTATCCAGTTTACCCAGCACCATTTATTGAATAGACTATTCTTTCCTTGTTGAGTATTCTTGGCTTCCTTGTCTATAGTAAGATGACCATATATGTGTGGGGCAACCTGTGAAATGGGAAAAAATATTTCCAAAATATATAAAAACTCATACAACTCAATTGTAAACAAACCATCCAACTTAAAAAATAGAGGAACTGAAGACACATTTTTCCAAAGAAGGCATACACATGGCCAACATGTATAAGAAACAATGTTCAATATCACTCATCATTGAGGAAATGCAAATCAAAAACAAAATGAGGTACTCATACCTGTTACAATGGCTATTATCAAAAAAGAAAGGAAAAAATAAGTGTTAGAGAAGATGGGAAGAAAGGGAAACTCCTTTCCACTGTTGGTAGAAATTTAAATTTGCGCAACACTATATAAAATAATATGAAGTTGCAGGTTCCTCCAGAAATTACAAATAGAATTACCATATGATCAGCAATCACACTTCTGGGTGTATAATAGAAGAAAATCACATTCGTTTCTCAAAGAGATGGCTGCATTCCTACGTTCATTGCATCATTATTCACAACAGCCAAGATATCAAAACAACCTAATTGACCATCTACAGATGGGTCAGTAAAGACATACACACGCACGCACACACTGGAACGTTATTCAACCACAAGAAGGAAGAAACTTCTGCCATTTGTGACAACATGGATGGATCCTGAGGGCATCATGCTAAGTGAAATAAGTCAGAGAAAAATAAATACTGTATGACCTCACTTATATGTGGAGTCTAAAACAGCCTAATTCATAGAAACAGTGAGTGAGTGGTGGTTGACAGGGGCTGGTGGGTGTGGGAGGGTTGGAAAATGGGAAGATATTAGTCAAATGGTACAGAGTTCCAGTTATAAGATGAATAAGTTCTGGTGATCTAGTGTATAGTGTGGTGATATCGTTAACAATACTACCTCGTATACTCAAAAGTTGCTAAGAAAGTAGATCTTAAATATTCTCGCTCCAAAAAGAAATGGTAATTATTTGAGGTGAGAGAGCTGTTAACTAATTTTAATGTGGTAATCATTTTGCAATTTGTAAGTGCATCATATGATCACATTGTACACTTTAAATTTACATAATGTTATATGTCAATGATATCTCAATAGAATCATGTAGGTTTTATTTATACAAAAGCTATATGCTCTTATATATTTTATTTCGATCTTATGAAACTGCTACTGTTTATCATCATTTTCAGTTGAATCTCTCAGATGGACAGTTGTGTCACCTGCCAATAATGATGGATCTGCTGTACCTCCAGTATTAAAACTGCTATTAAAATTCCTTGTCTAATATCATTGGCCATAAATTCCAATCTTCTTGTCAATGGAGACCTGTACTCCCTTATGAATTACATCTTCTGATTCACTGCATCACTGCCACTCCCTCTCGCCAGGCTCTCTGAGGACTGTAGCCGACTCTGTCCGACAGGCTGCTGTTCGAGTAAAAATTAATCAAACTGACTTAAGCACGTGAGTTTTTGTCATGGCAGTTAATATACTGTACTTTCCATGTAACCCTCAAATTGTATTACTTTTAAAGGCTTAAAATAGCTTTAAATGGGACTCAGAAACCAATTGTATTTCTGGTCGTGCTCACTACAAGATAAAGTATATTTGTTTGTCTAGGATTCTCAGAAGTAAAAATGAAACCCAAGGGTCTCAGACTTAATCTAGTCTTTTCTGTCTTCTATCTACCAAACATTAGTAAGACTATATTAGTTTGATATTTTTGCCAGTTTTTATAATTACTGCAGTTTCTCCTTTTTTAAATGTGGGAAGGGAATTTCATTTGGAGGGTGATGCTGGGGTGGGAAGGGAGAATCAAATATTTATTTGTATACTTAAGTGACTGCTTTTTTGTAGCAATCTCCCCATGCTTTTTGGAAAACAAAGAAATTTTTTTGGCTATAGGGTGTTGATTTTGCATATTTTTGAATGGTTTATTAAAATACAGCTTCCCATTTGCTATTAAACCATTTCATTTATTCTTACCTTCTCCTTATTTATTGAAAAAAACACTGTTTCTTAAAGTTTATTTTTATTTAATCTTTATTGTATGTTTTCCCATTATTATTTAGTCCCCTCATAATACCCTCACCCCAGCAATGACCACACCGTTGTCCATGTACGAGTTCTTGTTCCTTTTTGCTCAATCCCTCCGCCCACTAACCTCCCCCGCACTAGCTGTCATCTGCTCTCCATCTGTGAGCCTGTCCCTGTTGTCCTTGTTAGTTCAATTTGTTCATTAGATTCCACATATGAGTGAAATCATATGGTTATTTGTCTTTCTGTGACTGGCTTATTCCACTTAGCATAATGTTCTCCAGGTCCAACTGTACTGTTGCAAAAGGTAAAATCTTCTTCTTTCTTATGGCTAAGTAATATTCCATCATGTAAATGTCCCATAGTTGTTTTATCCATTTTTTTGCTAGTGATAAAAACTTTAATTCCTTATTCTCACAAGAAATATTTAAAAAGCACTCACAGTTAGGCATTATTTTAAAAAATTCTCTCACTTCACAGTTTGAATTTCTCTCTCATTATAGACACCTCTAAGGTCTGAAAAGGTTTTAGGGGCATTACTATGTGTACTTTAAGCATTTGTTTCTTTGATATGGCAATATAGTTTATCTCAATTCAAATAGCCTTTGCAATGAGATTAATAATAATTAAAAGATTAAGATATAACAGGATTGGCTAGAAAAATTGGGATTAATGCAGTGCCTTAAAGAAGCTTGGTGTTGGTCAAATATATGAATAAAGCCCCTGGTTATGGGAAATTCTTCTGATTTGTGCACAGGTGCTTAATTTCCATCTTATTTTATTAGGTCGGCATCAGGGTCCTTAGCTCGCTGAAATATCAGAAGTGCTGTAATCATACTTTCTTCTATAATATTTAGCTTACAAATATCAAGGCTAATACTATTGTTCATATTAAAAATTTCTGGGGAATCCAACCCAGAAATACTCTCCACGAAAGTAACAAAAAACCCACTTTTATTGTTGCATACACTTTAAACCAGAATGTGATGCACATCTGGGCGTGTGCTAAGATGGCAATTTTCAACCGGTGTGCAGTGAGAGGCACACTAGTGTGCTGTGAGAAGTTTTAAAGCATGCAATACCTGCCTACTTAGTCAGGGACACCGACCTCTTTTCCCTTAGATTGTCAAATCAAAATGACAACAGCCAACGCAATAGCCTGATGGTATGGATGAATCTAAATTATATCTATTTTTTGTTGGATGAGCAAAAAATATGTTTTTTGGTTGTTCTACAGGTTTTTAGTAAGTAGGCCATGAGATAAAAGAGTTTGAAGATCACTCTGCAAAGTGATTGCAAAGACAAAGAGACTGCAGCCATTTAGATAGCCAAGGAAACACAATCCATTACATACATGCTTTCCAGATGAACAATAATAATCTTTAAGTAAGAAGAATTGACAGCACCATTTGTCACACATACTTCATCCTAAATTTACCTGGTAATGGAGGTGACCATCTGTGTTAGCTAATTGGCTTAATGCAGAGGAGAAACAAACTTCGTATATCTTTATGACAGGAGGTAGTTTTGCAACCCCACGAAAGTGGCCAGGGAAGTGAGGCTCCTACCCTGTCACAGAAGCAGGGAGGCAGGGTTGCCCTCTCCCTTGATGTTTAGAAAGACTTTCCTAGTTACAAAGTTGACAAAAGGCCAGCTGACAAAAGGCCCGTCTATTCTTTGAAAGAATTTGTAAACATTTTGAAGAGAAGAGAAGGTACTTACAATTACAATGTAAGTTTTCTGCCAGTAAATGCCCTGGAAAAATGGAGGGAAGGAAGATTCTTCTCTCATTACGATAGGGTGAATTAAGCTTCATTTTTAAATTTACATGTGTCCTTAATGTGTTCATTCATTCACTCATTCATTTGTACAATAATTTTAAATAATTAAATAAAAAATTAAACTAAATTATGACCATATTATAGTCTTGGTATTCTTCAAGGTTCAGAAAATTAACTGTGAATCTGTTTTACACAAAGTTAGCAGAATGGCAATAATTAAATGAAAACAAGATATTAACCTAGTATTTGCATTTCTGACGATGCTTTTTATCATCTTCAGCATGATTTTGAATGACTCAACCAGATTCAACCAAAACACTATAGGAAGCTGACATGAAAGGAATCTTTTGTTCCTCGTAAAGTTAAATAATAACTATAATAATATAATAAACGGAATATAAATACACACAATAACAATGATTGTGAATCAGGACTAGAAAGTAAAAGCTAAGTGAACAAAGAAACCTTCACCAAGCCCAGAAGCAGTAATTTCTGCAGTTCTGTGAAGCGCAGCTAGGCGACACGCAGAACACGACTGTCTAATTAACACTACATCAGCAGGTGCCTCTCTTTATCCAGGCAACCATATTTTGCCAAACACACTAAACCGTACTACTGAGACCCCTCTTTATAGCTCAAATTATCTTGAAATATATTATCGCATTGTATTTCTAATGCTGCATTGAATATATTTCAATACCCACAAAATTAGAGTTTATAAACTAAAAGGTGTTTCTCAGCAGAGAATTCAACATAACATTTTATAAAGCATCAGTATCCAAAATATATTGCAAGCATTTGTAGTATCTGTCTATTTCCTGTGTGCCTTGTTTACTGAACAGTTACCGTCTGGTACTAACTTGTTCTAAATTTATTTACTACTACTATCAAAAATATGTAGCAATAGATAAGCTTTTTGAAATGTTTAAGAGTCTGAAATTATGTTATTGGTACAAGTTTAAAAACATACTGAAAAGAGTTTGTAAATGTTAAAAAAATTTTATGCCAGAAATCATGCACAAATTAAATACCCTGATGACCAAAACCATGTCTATTTATTTCACTGTGCTCATACAGCCCCAAGTACAGTGCTTTGATCTGACAGACTCTCAATAAATATTACTAACTAAATTAAAGATGAATAAATGCTAAAGTGTAGAATAATTATAAAGATATCTACTAAATGTTTAGGGGTTTATTAAAGAAAAATTCAAGATAGTTATTAATTTACTTATCACCAGATTATGTCTTGTTTATATCCTAAAACACAAAAAATATGTAAATGTGTAAAAACAATCATCTGACAGCCACATGAATTTTTAATCTAAAACTTTAATAATATTTGTATACTTCAAAAAGTACATCAGTTTTTAATATAATTTCATTAATGTTCATCTAATTCTTTAATTTGTGACTCACAATAGAGCTGCATTATTTTCTGAAGACAAATTAGGACATTGGATCTTTGAGCTAAAATGATAGATATTGATATCAGAAAATCTTTTAATCAAGGGTTGTAACCTCAAATGTTTGAACATCTAGAAGTTCACTGGGTGAGATTGAGTCAATTTATGTAATCTGCAACATTTGTGTAATATTTTGAGTGTGTGGTAGCTCCCTTATCTGTGGGGAATATAATCCAAGACCCCAGTGGATGCCTAAAACTGTAGACAGTGCTGAATCCTACATATGCTATGCTTTTTCCTACAAATACATATTTATGATAAAGTTTAATGGCTTTTCCATCATTGCTAAGCACTTATCTCACACTGCAGCCATAACTTTTGCAGTCTGAGGAGTCACAGCAAACCTAGTACACATTTCTTTTTCTTTCTTCACAATTTCATGGACAGAAGATTCTTTCTTACCTTATATCTCTGCAACCTCAGCATACAATTCTTTTTTCTTTCCTGATTAAGTCAATAACTTTCACCTTTTCACTTCCAGGAACCACTTTACAGATTCTCTTTGGCGTATCCAAATTGCCAGCACCACTACTCTTATGCTTTGGACCATTATTAAGTAAAATAAGGGCTACCTGAACTAAAGCGCAGTAACACCTTAATCAGTGGGTGGCGAGTGTATTTATGGTCTCGACACGCCAGACAAAGGGATGATTCACATCCCAGGCTGAGGTGGTAGGTCTCGCGAGATTTCATCTTGCTACTCAGTGGACTATTTAAAACTCATGAATTGTTTATTTCTGGAATTTTCCACCCAATATGTTTAGATTGAAGTCGACAGAGGGTATCTGAAACTGCAGGAAGAGAAACTATGGATAAGAGGGGGACCATTATATATGCATTTCGGGGGGTCTCCAAAGTCGATAACATTCCTAATGATTAAAAGAGTGTCATCACTTTCAAAAGTTTAAGTATTATTGACTCGGTTCTGTGGTCTTCAATTTATGGTCTCCAGACAACTAGCATAAGCACACCTGGACACATGTTAGAAATGTGACTTCTTGGGCCTCACCTCAGATCTAGAGAATAAAACACCTGTTAGGACAGGAACCAGCCATGTGTGTTTTAATAGCCTGCCTCCCAGGTGACACCGCTGCCTGCTAATGTTTGAGCCCCATGAGTGGGTTTATAGCCCGCTAATCCATAACCCTGTAGAGGTAAAACAGAAATACCAATCCCAGAACATGTGTTGACCTGATAAAATTAGAATCCTGAAACATGAGAGAGGTAAGGCCCAGACATTAGTATTTCCTTAAAGCTATCCAGTGGGTTTATACGTGGTAAATGTTGAGAACCACAGGTCTAGTTAAATGTCTTTTTTTTCCTTTAATGGCTAATGATTAAATATTACTTTCAAAGTAGTAAAATGATGTTAACAAACACGCCCAGCTACCCATGAACATTGAGAGGCTTAGGCTAAGACTATAAATTTTCAAGTATCTAAAAATTTAAAAGTTACAAATCATCTTAGTGTTAAAATATATTCTAGTTTTCTTCCTTAATATGCATTCCTCCATAAAGACGAAGGTGAAATATGTAAATAAACCTATGTTTAAAAATACATTTTTATTGATTTTATTTATTGACTACCCTATTTCCTGTCAAGAGCCTACGAATACTTTTACAATTAATCTTTATAACAATTACAAAAAGTAGATCATAGCTCCATTTAACTTTTAAGGAAGTTGAAACTCAGGGAAAGTTAGAAAATCGATTCAATAGGAAGGAGTTACAAATTAATCCCTAATTGACGTGACTGACCTTAACTCTACTTCACCTCCCATCGCTAAATAAGAATAAAATAATAACTAGTATTTACTAAGAGCCTATCATAAGGCAAGTATTATACTAAGTTTTTTATATATTTTATTATGATATAATAATCACAATGACGTTGTTATTCTCATTTTATACATGAGAACACTGAGGCACAGACAAGTAAATTACTTGCCCACGGTCACACAATTAGTTTTCTTTAGGGCCAGATTTGAATTCAAGCAATCTTAATTCTAAACCTGGGAAAAAATTACTGGATGTTTGTTACTGCAGGAGAGGGGGGTGCTTTTGAAAAACAGACCAGCGCCAAACACCCCAGGGCTGCCAGGGCGTTTCTCGGTCCTCCGCTGGCACCTGCAGCCTCCCGCAGGTGTCCGCCTGCCACGGATTGGTTTGGTCTTCGCTGCATGTTTGGCTGCTTGTTTGCTTGGTTGTAATCTCTGATATTCTTCTCTGCATCTTCAGCTCAGGTTTCACCCCTGTTTTCTCTTTTGTAAGAGATTATATTTACTTTCCAGGGTTGTTTTCTTTGTTTCTTTAAACTTTTTCATTTTAAGGTCCGTATTTAAAAAAAATTAATATGATCATCCCTACTCCCTTTTGGCTGCTATATGCATAGAATAGTTTTTTCATTCCATTTAGATTCAATCGATGCATGTCTTTAGATCCAGTCTGACTCTTGTACACAGATTTGGATCATGATTTTTGTTTTAATTTATTTTGCTAATCTGTCTTAATGTTTGAAGCATTTACTCCATTTACATTAGAGTAATGACTGGTAAGGAGAAACACTATTCTTTCATTTTGCTATTTGTTGCTATGTGCCTAATAGCTCCCCCTCCATTTCCCACACTATCCTCTTCTTTTGGGTTTAGTTGACTTTTTGGCAGCAAACCACAATAATTCCCTTCTCATTTCCTTTTGTGTATATTCTATAGCTTTTTTTGGTTACTGAGATTACATTTAACATTGTCAAGTTATAATATCTTGAAGTTATAATACTCCAATTTGAATTTATGGTAACATAACATCAATAGCATAAAAAGGCTCTGCTTCTTTACAGTTCTATTGCCGCCCCTTTCAGCTACTGATGTCACAAAATTGCATCTTTATAGCTTGTGTGCCCAAACTAGTTGTATTTTTATACATTATCTCTTAAATCATGCAGAAAAAAGGGGGAGTTACAAATCAAAGTTACAATCAAATTAGCTATTATAATTGTCTATGTATTTACATATATCAGAGATCTTTATTTGTTCATACAACTTTAAGTGACTGGTAGCCTTTTATTTTGACCTGAAAACCCCCCTTTAGCATTTCTTTCAGGGAAGGTCTAGTGGTAAAAAATTTTTCCAGCTTTTGTGTTTATCTAGGTATGTCTTAATTTCTCCCTCATTTTCAAAGGGCACTTTTGCTGGACATATATTCTCAATTGACAGAATTTTTCCTCCATTATTTTGAATTTGTCAGCTCACCACCTTCTGGCCTCCAAGGATTTTGATGAGAAATCTGTTCATGATCTTACTGGGGAAACCTTACATGTGACACATTGCTTTTCTCTTACTGTTTTCAAGATTCTTTCTTTGTCATCCAACAGTGTAAGTGTTAATATGCCTTGGTGTGGATCTTTTTTATTTCATACTGTTTAGAGTTTGTTGAATATCTAATATGTTTATATTCATGTCTTTTATCAAACTTGAACCATTTTCAGCCATTATTTCTTCCAATAATGCCTCTGCCCTGATCTCTTTCTTCTGGATGTCCCACAATGGTCCACTCAATGGTACACTACTGCTTTCTTAAGTTCTGTTTACTTCAATCTTTTTTCTTTCTGTTCTTTAGACTCAATAATATCTATTGTTCTATCATTGTCTTTGTTGGTTCTTTTTTTGCTGCTTCAAATCTGCTATTGAAATTTTAATGGATTTTTCACTTCATTCATTGTATTTTTTTCAGTTCCAGATTTTCTTTTTGGTTCTAATGTTTTCCATTTGAGCATCTATAAGATAGTTGACCTAAAGTGTAAGTCTAGTAAGTCTACCAACTTACATTTCTCAAGGACAGTTTCTGTTTATTTATTTTTTTCTTTGAATGAGCCATACTTTAATTCTTTGTATGTCTTGTGATTTGTTTGCTTAAAACAGGCCACTTTAATATTATAATGAAGCAACGCTGGTAATCTAATAATTTCCATTCTCCAGTTGTGCTGTTTTTTTTATTGTACATTTCTTCGATTTTGTATGATGTCTCTGCAAAGATCAGTTTGAACTATAAACCTAATCTTTTCTCAGGACTTTTTCTGAGCCTATGACTTTCCTTGGGTATGCATAGTGATTCTTTTAAATTCTCCCACATATGTAGTTGCTTGTGAATGTCCTAGCCCTTAAATACCTACCTCCTAAAAGAGGAAGAAGAGAAAAAGACAAAAACAAAAACAAAAACGGAAAAGTGCCAGCTCTTTAAATTCCCTGAAAGTTGTTTCAGCCAGAGAGGAAGAATTTTACAACATGATAGTCAGGGTTGCAACAATGTCTGCCCAGCTCTTGTCCAGGTGTCTGCAATGGGAAGGTACAGTCAGTAGTCATAGCACAGATTCTGATGTTTGGAGGACAGCCCACTCTGTCCTCCATAAGCTGTGCACAGGCTGCTGTAGAAATCTGGAAGGGCTGCTTCCCTGGATGGCTAGCAGCTACAGTGCTTAGAGCTAAAATTGACTAAAATTAACACAGTTCGTCTCCCAATCCTTCCTCTAGAAGTTTCAAGCCATTAATAGACTCTGGAGTTATAAAATAGTTACATTGAATATATTATGCTTGTGTAATCACTAGAACTTTTTTCTTGCAAATCTGAAACCTAGTACCTAATAAACAATAAATTTCCTTTTCTCCCATCCCCCAGCTACTAGCAACTACCATTCTAATTTCTGTTTGAGTTTGACTATTTAAGATACCACATATTAGTAAAATCACACAATATTTGTCTTTTTGTGATTCATTTATTTCCCTTAGAATATCCTCAAGGTTCACTTATGTTTTAGTATACAATGAGGATTGTCCAAAAAGTATCCAGCCATGCAATATGGAAAAATACAGGCATTTATTGAAGAAGATACAAGAAACATTGTACATAGGACAATGATGCCTCAGTCCTCTTCAAAATAAATACCTTGGGACCTCACACAGTTCTCCCAATCACCATCAGCTGTCCCATCATATTTTCCTGAATCTTATCAATGGTCTGAAATCTTTTCCCTTTGAAAGATGATTTGAGTTTTGGGAAAAGCCAGAAGTTGCAGGGCACCAAATCTGGGCTGTAGCAAGGCTGAGTCACCTGGGTGATTTGATGTTTCACCAAAAATCCCTACATAAGACGTGATGCATGAGAGGGCACATTGTTGTGATGAAGCTGCCAATCACCAGTTGCCCGTAGTTGTGGCCCTCTGAGTCACCCATATAGTTTCCATGGAGGAATGTTCAAGCTTGATGAAAAGTTTGATGAAGATTCCTTGCTCTTCTCACTCAGTCATTTTGAATGCAACAGCCACACAGTACACATCACATGTTCATTCAGTGGCATCTACCACCCCACTGACTAGTACAGTGAAGTCGTCATTGTTCACACATGTGCATTCCAGTCCACTCTCCTTGGTTGCCAGGTTAAATCAATGTCACCCAAACTGTTCTTATTATATTAACAATAGTTGTTTTAGGTAGCAGCTAGGAATGAGCAGCCAGAGAGGAAATAAGGACAAGGCCCTTACCATTACAATCTAACAAAGAACTGAATATAGGAGGCTAGAAGCAAAAGGAAGACATGTCTCACCAGTTAACTCAGCAGTCCTGAGCTCAATTTGGTAAGAGGTTTGATAAGATTACCAGGTGTCCAGAGCATTAGAAGCAAAATATTGCAGGAGAGAGTCCTTGAGATTGTGCTGAGAAAAGAGGTTTCTGTAACAATCTTACTAAGATGCTGGGTGTTCTGAACATCACAAGTGGGAATTGCACAGAAGGAAGAGGGGGCCTCTGTAACAATTTCACTAGGACAAAGAGCATTTTCTAACTGAAAAAAATAAAGCCTTTGTAGCTATACATTATTCCCAAAATTTAGAAGGGGTAGAAATAGGGGGAACCTGGAAACTGACTAAGGTATAAAACCCCTTAACCCCAATAGTTTGCACACTTAGATTAGCTAAGTACCTACTTGTAGCCTCAGTCCAAGTGTATAAAACAAACTTACTACTTAAAAACAAACTCACTAACAACTTTATTTTCTCTATAAATTGGAAATTTAGTCTAGCCAGGTACTTGCTTGCAATTATGTGCTCACATGTGTTTCATAAATAACCTTGCTATCTCAAGTGTTTGCCTCTTGTTTGAATTATTCTCTTGTGGACAAGACCAGAACTGAGGCAGGGAAGGGGGCCTCCTGACTTGGGTCTTTCTCTCTCCCCATCTGTAATAGTTGGATATTTTCTGGACAGTCCTTGTATGTTGTGATTTTATTCTTTCTATGAGTATTATTTCATTTTTTGCACATAGCACATTCTCTTTATCCATTCCTCTATTAGATATTTGAGTCGACTCCACCCTCTTGTCTATTGGGAAGAATACTGCAATGAACACATATGTGCAAATACAGAATGAGGCTAAAGTAAGTTTACAGTTTTGAGTACATGAAACCCACAGCAACTTATTAATTTTTGTATTATTATTTATTAATTATTGTATTATTTCTCATACAAACAACTGTAAACATACTTTTGTCCCAGCCTGTACCTCTTTGAGATTCTGTTTTCAGTTATTTTGGATATATACCCAGAAGCAAAATTGCTGGATCACATGATAATTTTATTCTGAATTTTTGGGAGAAACTTCATATTTTGTATAATGGCTGAACAATTTTGCACTCCGACCAACTGCACCATTTTTTTAAATTGTAGCTCTCCTAATAGATGTAAGGTGGGATCTCATTGTATCTTGACTTATAATTGCCTAATGATCAGTGATGAGCAGCATCTATTCACATACTTGTTGGATATTCGTTTACCTTCTTTGGAGAAATGTCTACTCAGGTCTATTAATCCCTAGAAGAATACACCTGCCCAAAAGGTCTCCTCTTGGTTAACTGGATTCAACTTTATAAACAGAGTCTGTAGTCCTTGCTAAACAGGGGCAGCTCATGCTCTCTGTGCCGTGGGGAAAAGCTGCACTGAGCGGCCTGCCTCCTGGACAGTGTTCCTTTTCCCCAAGCTGACCCTTACAAAGGAGCTTCTAGGAGCATAAGTAGATCAGTATCACAGAGACTTTCCCTGTCCAGTCTGAGTTGCTCTGCTATATCCACATTTGCATCTTTACTGGCCAATCAGAGCAGCTTCATTTTGACCAATCGGGATAGTACTTTTTGGATCAATGAAACTGTGATAATTTGGTGTCCTCACTTGCATATAAGTGTTCCAAAGCCGGACCAGGGGTGGCTAACTGCTCTCTCTATAAGTTAGTGTGTCTCAGTGGAGCACACTTTCAGTTTCCATCAAAGACTGTTCCCACGAGGAGAGCTGTCTCACTGCTGCTGAGCTATAACACTGCAACTGTAACATTGGATCCACCTTGCCCAGGCCACCTTGCTTGAGCTATTTCCTAGCCATGCTGTCCCACAGCTGCACTGTCTCACAAGTTAGCTGTTCCACAGACAAGCTGATTCACAACTGAGCTGTTTGCACAGAATGAAGTCGCTCCTCCCCATCACTTCTCAAACTGGCAACTCCTGTTTATGTTGAACTGGCATTGATGACTTTCAGTTGACAAGTCCTTTGCCCATTTTTAATTGCATTTTTTATTATTGAGTGGTAGGAATTATTTATGTATTCTGGATATTAATCATTTATCAGATATATAGTTTGCAAATATTTTCTCTTATTCCACTTTTGTTTTCACTGTTGATCATTTGCTTTGCCGTTCAGAACCTTTAAAGCTTGATAGAATTCCATTTGTCTATTTTTACTGTGGTGCCTGTGCTTTCAGTGCCAAGAAATCAATGCCAAATCCAATGTCATGAATTTTTCCCTATCATCTAAGATTTTTATATTTCAAATCTTAAATGTATATCTTTAATCCACTTTCATTCCTTTGCATGTGAATATCTAATTTTCCCTCAAGTTATAGAATCTGTATAGAAGTTGACTCAATTTTCTGTCCTATACCAAACAGCATGCCAAGTGGTTTATACATGTTATTCAACTTCATAGTTTAGGGAAATATTTTGGACAAGTAGTGCTTAGTTACTCAGGGCAGCAGTATACACTTTGTTGTGGGAGATAAGCATTCTTACCATGCGGTCAATTTAATTAAGTGTTATCTCAGTACAAAACCCTACCAACATGGCACTAGGATTGGCTGGGGAAGGGGAATGAAGGAAAGCTGACCCAAAAACGGACCAGCAACAGATTTTTGCAGAGATTTTTGAACTTGAGGCCAAAGAAGGATGCCCTCATTTCCTGGCTGATGGCTGACCCTGTGGAGAGTAATCAAGGGAGCTACATAATGGGAGAAACAAATGGTGGGGAGCAGAGAATCGAGCAGATGCATCAAACAGTGAAAGAGGGGGCACTGTAAGCCTCATGTCCTGGAATTCCCTTCAATGAGCCTTCCAATTAATTCCTCTCTTGGGCCGAACTTTAAGGAGTATGTAATAGGTACAAGAATCTGAGATATGTGCTTAGAATTTCACACCATTACATTCTTTGAAGACAAAAATCTGCTTTTCCTTCCACTGTCTATTCCCCGGATTCACAGTTCCTTGTGTTTGTAAGTCAATCCATCTTATTTATTGTTCGAATAGTAATTTCTTGTCCCCACTGTCATTTTTTATAGTAGAACTGGGTTCCATTTCACTGTTTTCCTTACAAGCATTAGCTTCTCGAGATAATCACTCAACAGATTTCCCTATTGACAGAAAGATCTAGCAACCAAATATTAGTACTGTAATCAAAATTATGCTGTATAAAATTGACCTTTTCAGATATTAGCACACTAGGACACACAACTATCACAATAAAGTTGTTACCAGCGAAAAAAATTCTATTGATTTTCTATCTATAGACACACTTGTCTATAGAAAGATAAAATCTGTAACACATTTGGCAAGTTTTCTGATTTTAAGTTATTTTTCTCTGTGCTGTTATTAGAGGGCATTGTTAAATCTTTCAGCACTGTGAGGGTTTGTTTATTAACTTCTTCTTTCAGCATTTGTTGGCTTTTTGAGCGTTAAAGATCCCTTTGAGGGTTAATCAAAAGACCTTAATATATGCAGAGAATTTCACATGGCCAGGTAATTCCAGTGGCTGTGGACAGGAGTTTAAATATCTCACCTCATAATAAGAGAATTTTCCCACCCAGATTTCTTTAGCACATTTTGTTAGCCACCTGGTATTTGGTGACATATGAAAAATTATACTAATGAAGTTGAAATATTAAGTTTGAATAAGATATGATATTGTACAATATCATAATTTTTAGTCGAATATATTTAAAATTTTAAATGCTGTCCTAAAAAAATCTAGATAAACCCATTTAAAATACAGGAACCTGTGGGATTAAGAAACATATTTACATATTGAAAATTACTTTCTTACTGAGAATATTTTGCAACATTGAAACTTGCAATGTTGCAACTTTGCAACATTTACACTTTACACTTGTAAAATCCACTCAATGTGTATATGTAAGAGTAGAAGAAGTTACAGAAAACTTTGTAGGCACATTGAAAGCCACCTAAACATCTGTTAGTTTAAAAGAAGTGTAGCATGCTTCAAGAAAGAAAATACTGTAAAATGGCTTAAAATGTAACAATTTCTCTGACTCACCCTTTAGCATCTGGTGTGTCATAATATTGCGGGTATATTTCATTATATAAAAGGGATACACTGTGTCTTGTGCTCACAGCCTATGCTTTGGGGAACTGAGTGATTGATTCTCATCGCCCGGTTGACATAACTCTATTGAGGTTAAAAAATGAAACCACATCTTTCCTGCTCCCACACATCTTTACTGACTAAAGCAATTTTGGAGGAGATGCCAACACTACTTAACTTCTATTTGAAATTATAATAATATGATTTGGATAACCTGGGGTATACAAGAGTCTGTTTGATGAACTTTCTGCCCATCTTTTCATTAAAATATATCTCAGAGCAAATATGAAGAATTTCTGCACAGGTGCTAATCAGCTGTACAGAAGAGGCAAAGGGAGCTTTCTTCCCTCTCACA
The DNA here is from genome assembly GCA_004027735.1 of Carollia perspicillata. NCBI lineage: Eukaryota > Metazoa > Chordata > Mammalia > Chiroptera > Phyllostomidae > Carollia > Carollia perspicillata. The sequence continues at coordinate 4,284 of PVKM010002625.1, read as the reverse complement.
GCCACAGCCCTTTCCCAGTTCCATGAAATAGTTTTTAGATCATCTAATATGCCAAGGGGCTTTGCGTTGTTCCTTTTTGTCCTTTGTGACCCTCAAATAAAATGGAAACTTTCTATGCTCATGACTTTCTTTTCATGTTCAGCTCATGGGGGCGTGGGGGTCATGCTACCAATATATTTTTAAGCTCCACACAATTACCCTCAACCCCAGCAAAGCATAGAGTAGCAGAGAGTATTTATGACCTGTCCCAGTGAAAACCACTGTCTTAGGCAGTCACACAGGAGACCAAACATTATGCAGTGCTTATAGAAAATGTATAAAGGGACAATGTAGGGCTAACATACTTAAACATCTCATTATTGCACCTTTGGGTATATGTTTTTCCAGCTTGAATATTCTGCTCTGAAGTTAAGCTGTGTGGTTCCTCTGCAGGTTGCCAAAGTGGAAATTATTCTCCTCTTTGCCTACCACCTATTATTTTCTAGACAAAATTATCATCCTGCATTATATAAAACTGAGGAAGGGAAGTTATAAACTTTAACCACACAAATCCAAGGGCATTTCACAATATATGCCACTTTGTTCCACCATTACAGGGCATTTAACATATTTGAAGTAACCACAATCACATATTATGACACAGTTTTGAAATGAAACTTTCAGTTTTCGAATAATTGTTCTCTCATTTTATTTTGCTACAATGAAGCATCCATCTTTTGACTTTAAAAGTGAAACTAACACAAAACAGGACAGAAATGATAATTAATTGGCACACAATAATAAAATATTTGAATTATGATTCTTAAAAATCTATTTCTGGAAAAATTAAATTACTTCTCCAGGATATATAGCAACTGTGTTCTTGGGAAAGATAAATACTATGACCTATACTTTCTACTCCCCCACTTGTCAGATGTGGTTTTCAGCTCAGCTGCTATGCTAACCGTGTTTCTTTCACAAGTACACTTGACTAGTATGTGTCAAGTCTGTCAGTCTGGACATCATCAAGTCTTATGGAAATAACTAGCCCACTGTGATTCATCAGATGGCTTCTTCTTCGGAGTCTCTGCACCTTGGAGCTTGCTTTGAAATCTCCTATGAAGCTCAGTGTTTTCTCTAAGATGACACTGGCTCTCATAATGACTACATCTCTGCAGGCTTACACTTTTGGATCCATGTGAGCTAAGGCTTGATTACTCATGCATACAAAGTATCTGATCAGGAGAAGGCCCACAATCCCCATCAGTACTTGTGTATACCCACAATTAGTCAGAGTGATTCGAAGGCCTGATATCAGGAAGTCAGTAGAGTCCCTGGAGTGTAGAATTTGTGAGAACGGTACACTAATGTAGATATATGACGACACATATTTGCAGTGTAGCTTGATCTCAAACATTTTATTCTATTATTGGAATGAAAATATTGTTCTTGATATAAATGAATCAAGCTTAAAATCACACTTTCGATAGAAATATACTATTTAATTATATAGGATGGACCTAGATTCTATTGTGTGATCACTGTTAGAGAGATGACAATTCCTGATTTTCAGTGTTAAATGAATTGAAGATTAAATGTAGAATATGGATAATCTCTATGGAACTGAGATTTTTGTTTCAGTTTTGAAATAAAAATTTAAAAATATATGTGTATGTGTGTATATCCTAGAGAATATTATTCAGAGCACACAACAATATTTACTTTAACTTTGAGATTTTAAATGTGATTTGAGTTTAGTCATAAATAAATAATTCAATATTTTACACTAAATGGAAGAATGAACTATGGTAAATCTAAGGTTTTTCCTTTAAACAATCATCCTACTGAGGAAACAATGAAATGAAACCAACACAAATAAACACATACAGATATACATTTTCTCTTTCTCCAACTATCCTTTCTTTATAATTTGGAACCAGATTTAAAAGAGGAAACATCATTATATAAGGGAACATCATCATTTGAAAAATGAAATTCACCCTCATTGCAAAATAATAAATTCTTATGCTATAAACTTCTGATATATGAAAGAATAAGAAATTGCCACCTAGAATGCCAAATTCAAATATATCTACCACAAATATGTTAATGTATTTATTCACAGACAAGTATATATATACAAACATATTTTAGAAAAATGGGACCATATTTTACAAACTGATCAAAACATCAGTTCTCCATGTATATTGTGATTCCCTTTCCTGGTTCAGTATAGAAGTAGAATGGCTAGTTAGAGAAATTAGAAATGTGGTACCATGAAGAAAGAATTTATTTCCCTGCACTGATTGTCACCAGAACTGGCTCGTGTGTGTGCCGCCTGTGTGTGTGTGTGCATGTGTGTCACATGTGTATGTGTGTGCAGGGGCAAGAACTTTCTGTGAGTGTCTGCCAATTTCAAAGGAGAAAAATAGACAACTTTGTATTTTAGTGCACATTTCCTTGATTGAACTTTTGGTCACTTATGAATTTTCTCAGTCCTTTTTATACTAACTGGTCATTTATTGTTCTTTGGTGATTGATTGTCCTTAGACAACTTTTCTCCATTTTTTTGGGGGGTGCCTACTTTTAAAATTGACATATAAGAGAACATTATCAGAGACTCTGGGCTTTCAGCCACCATACTTTATTTGACACATTTTCTTTTTGTTTTTCACTTATACATGCTTTAAAAATGAACATTGTAAATACTATGGAATAGTGTTACTTTTTAATTAGTGAATTCTTTCTTACACATATTATAAAATACTTTCTTTAGGTTGGTAGAAGGTAAATATTCAGAAATTTTGGACTAAAAAGTTTTTGTTCTTATATTTAGAGATATTTCTATGGTAGATGACTGTGAGTTCATGATTTAAATCTTTCCTTTGTTCCCAAATGCATACCTTTGGCACAGACTAAATTAATAAAATATGGTTTACACTTAATTATTAATATAGGCATATAATTTAATGTGTTGTATTGTTAGTTTTCTGAACAGTCAACGGAGTTATAAAATAATCCATCTCTTTTCTACTGTTTTTAAAATGTGACTTTTATTGCATATATTACTGTGTTTTCGAACATTTGCTAATGTTAAAGTTTATATTATCACATGATTTTGATTACTAAACATTTATAACTAATAACTAAACATTTATTATTAAACAATTTGATTACAATTGTTATTTTGTAATGCAGGTCCCTCTACATTTTTATGTAAGTGGATGGAAAAATCAACAGTAAGTTGAAAAAAAATTTATTATTTTGTAATTCAAGTAAATTTCAACTTTCAAATGATGACATTCATTTATATAATTATATTCCCTGTTTTAAATCTGGTTCCAAATTATTACAAAAAATAGAGATGGTTTAAAAGTAACAAGTAGAAATTACAGTTACAGCATGAGTTACATGAATTCTTTTTTTGATGTCACCTATATGAACACATTTCTTTGTTCAGCAGACACTTTTTTTTTAAGTTTATACAATACACAGAACACCTTCCTAACCACTCTGGGGAATTCAGAAGGAATAGGAAAAAATTCCTGTGTCTGAAAAGTCTAGTCTATGAATCTGATTGACTACTTTCACTTGGTGATGAAAAACATAATTTATTAATATTTATAAGCAATCTAAGAAATTAATTCTTTAAAAATAATTGAAAATTAGGCTAATAACTGCTGAGGAGTTTTATGATGTTTCTGTGTTTAGTTTGGTTAAGGCATTTAAATGCAGTGATCCTTGACTTAAGAGACTGTAGCTGGATTATTTGTACACCAATCTTTTAGTCCTAATGATAAGTACATGAAGTTTAATGACTATGTGTTTGTTCCAAAACCAGAGGGGGGGAGTTGAATGCTATGATATGCATAGCACAAAAGATCTATGTGATTTAAATGTGAAATGGCTTAACAACGAACAACTAAAAACAGAGTATCCACTTCCAATAAATGTTTCTTTCTGCATCTATTGTTATCTTTCTTTAAGGATAAAAATACAATTTAGAGGTTATTTTAAGTACATTTTTATTCTAATGACAACACAGAACTATTAATTTATAGGCACATGGAGATGACCTTCTGGTAATGGAGTATTTTCTTCTTTTAAAATTTACCCGAGATATGTATTTTAATTTAAGCAATTTTGTTTTGCACGTATGTTGTGGAAAAATGAACTCTTACACGATCTGGGGTGACGGAGTAAGCCTTTATTACATGCGTGGGCCCAGAGGAGACAGCTTCCAAATTCTGGGCACTGAGGAGGGGTCAGGTGGGTGGTTAAATACTTTTGCAACAAAGTGAGGAG
>PVKM010002624.1:0-63295 GCA_004027735.1 Carollia perspicillata | reverse complement strand
TGGAAGGATTGGGCTTAGATTACATTGTTGGACACCAAGACTTGGCAAATGAGACAGACACTTTCCCTCACATAGCAGTAGAAAAGGGTGGAATTGCCGACAAACTGTGTTGAGACATGCTGAATAATTGAGCACTTAAAAAATGAAACATTCACCATCACTTTGGAAAGAATAAAATTCCATGAAAAAGAGAGGTGAAGGTCTTATACAGATAAATGAAAGTACAAATTGGTGTAGCCAACTGGAGAGTAATTTATCAACATTTGAAACAACAATGTTGATACACAAATCCAATTTACCTAGTCATCCTATGTTTAGATATCTGTCCCAGTGAAATTCCCATGTATGGACCAGAATGTCATTGGGAGACAGTTATCCATGGGTTTCTCAGGGTTCTTCACAGCTTATAGGCAAAGACACTGACTTTTGGCCAAGATGGAGGCATAGGTAGCTACACTGTGCCTCCTTGTATAACCAAAAGAAGGACAACAACAAATGTAAAAATAATAAACAACCAGAACTGCCAGAAAATCAAACTGTATGGAGGTATGACAACCAAGGAGTTAAAGAAGAAACATTCACCTGGACTGGTAGGAGGGGTGGAGATGGGCAGCAGAGCAGAGAGAAAATCACAGCAAGGCAGTGTCTGGAGGACTAGGGCAGGCAAGGTGGCGGCTGGTGGAATGGGCAAGGCCATGGTTGCTGGAGCAGGCAGTCCCACATTTGTGTGCAGATAAACCAGGAGTATAAACTGGGGAGCAAGACAGGCCATGCAACCCAGGGTTCTAGCATGGGGAAATACAGCCTCAAAACCTCTGACTGAAAAAACCTGTGGGGGTTACAGTGGTGGGAAAACACCTAACCTCACAGAAGACTTTGTTAGAGAGACCCACAGCGTCCTAGAATGTACACAAGCCACCCACCTGGGAATCAGCACCAAAAGGGCCCGATTTTCTTGTGGATAGTGGTGGAGGTGACTGAAAGCTGGCAGAGAGCAGAAGAAGCAGCACTGTTCCCTCACTGACTCCTCCCCCACTAAAAGCATCACAAGGAAGAGACCTGGGTTGCCCTTCCCTGGCGAACACCTAAGGCTCTCTCTGCCCCTTACTACAAAACAGGTGTGCTGAGACCAAAAAAAAAAAAAAAAAAAAAAAAAAAAAAAAAAAAAAAAAAAAAAAAAAAAAAAAAAAGCGCAAATGAAGGAACCAATCAAAGTTGCAGAAAAACTTCAACTTACTAGATGCACAGTTCAGTTCAAACCACTGATAACCAGGATGCTCGCAGAAGTGGTTGAGTATGGTCCCAAAAGAGAGGAAAAAGTGAAAGCTATGAAGAGTGAAATAAAGGAAAATGCACAGGGAATCAACAGTTATGGGAAGGAAACCGGGACTCAAATCAATGGTTTGGACCACAGAGAAGAAATAAACATCCAACCAGAACAGAATGAAGAAACAATAATTTAAAAAAAAAATGAAGAGAGGCTTAGGAACCTCTGGGAAAACTTTAAACATTCCAACATCTGAATCATAGGGGTGCCAGAAGGAGAAAAGGAAGAACAAGAAGTTGAAAGCTTATTTGAAAACATAACGAAGGAGAATTTCCACAATTTGACAAAGGAAATAGACTTCCAGGAAGTCCAGCAAGCTGAGAGAGTCCCAAAGAATTTGGGCCCAAGGAAGCACACACCAAGGCACGCCATAGTTACATCACCCAAGATGAACGAGAAGGAAAAAATCTTAAAAGCAGCAAGAGAAGAAGACAGAGTTGCCTACAAAGGAGAGCCCATTAGACTATCAGCTGATTTCTCCAAAGAAACCTTACAGGCAAGAAGGGGCTCCAAAGAAGTGTTTAAAGTCATGAAAGGCAAGGACATACATCCAAGATTGCTCTATCCAGCAAAGCTATCCTTTAGAATGGAAGGGCAGATAAAGTGCTTCTCAGATAAGCTCAAGTTAAAGGAGTTCATCATCACCAAGCCCTTATGTTATGAAATGTTAAAGGGACTTATCTAAGAAAAAGAAGATCAAAATTATGAACAGTAAAATGAGAAAAACCCACAACTATGAACAACAGAAACTAAAAAAAAAACAAAACAAAGCAAACAACTGGAAGAGACACAGATTCACAGAAATAGAGACCACACGGAGGATTATAAGCATGGAGGTGGGGGCAGAGAGGGGAAATACAGGGAATAAGAAGCATAAATAAGAGGTATGAATAGACAGGGGAGGTTAAGAATAGTATGGGAAATGGAGAAGCCAAAGAATGTATATGTATTATCCATGGATATGAACTAAGTGAGATTGTTGGTGGGAAGGGGTGCTGGGTGGAAGGGAATAAAGGAGGGAAATGGGACAACTGTAATAGTGTAATCAATAAAATATATTTTAAAATAAAATTAAAAAAATAGCATTCATAAGACAAAAATAAATATTATACATCACATAAACAAAATGATAGACAAAAATCACATGATTATATCAATAGGTGCTGAAAAAGCATTTGATAAAATACAGCATGCATTTATGATATAAACACTTAGGAAAAGGAGTAGAGGGAGTATACCTCAACAAACAAAGGCCATATATGAGAAAACTATAGGCAACACTATACTCAATAGAAAAAAAAAAATAAAAGCTTCCCCCTAAGATCAGGAACAAAACAAGAGTGTCCACTTTCACCACTTCTGTTCAAGACAGTATTAGAAGTTCTAGCTACAGCAATCACACAATAAAAAGAAATAAAAGGAATCCAAATTGGAAACAAGGAAGTAAAACTGTCATTGTTTACAGATGATGTGACAGTGTACATAGAAAACTGTATAGGCTCCACTAAATACTACTAAACCTAATAAGTGAATTTGTCAAAACAGCAGGATACAAGGTCAATATTCAGAAATCAAAGGTATTTTTGTGCTCCAACAATGAATGCCAGAAACAGAAACTAGGGAAAAATCCCATTTACCATAGTGACAAGAAAAATAGAGTATCTTGGAATAAACTTAACCAGGGAAGTAAAAGACCTATGCTCAGGAAACTACACAACACTGAAGAAAGAAATTAAGGAAGATGCAAATAAATGGCAGCATATACCATATTCATGGATTGGAAGAATTAACATAACTAAAATGTGCATACTACCCAAAGCAATTTATAGAACCAATGCAATACCTATTAAAATACCAATGATATATTTCACAGATATAGAAGAAATATTTCAAAAACTTATCTGAAACCATAAATGACCCTAAATAGCCACAGCAATTTTGAGAAAGGAGAACAAAGTAGAAGGGATCACAATACCTGATATCAAACTATATTACAAAGCCATTTTAATCAAAACAGTCTGGTACTTGCATAAGAACAGACACATAGATCAATGGAACAGACTAGAGAGCCCAAAAATAAACCCAAGCCTCTATGGTCAATTAACATTTGACAAAAGGGGCAGGAACATAATGGAGTAAAAATAGCCTCTTCAATAAATGGCATTTGGGAAATCTGGAAAGATACATGAAAAAAAGGAAACTAGACCACGAATTTATACCATACACCAAAGCAAACTCAAAATTGATAAAAGACTTAAATATAAGTCATGACACCATAAAAGTTCTAGAGGAGAACATAGGCAGGAAAACTTCCATTACCCCATGCAGCAATATTCTCTCCAATATATCTCCCAGGACAAGGGATATAAAGGAAAGAATAAACAAATGGGACTATATAAAATTAAAAAGCTTCTGCATGGCTAAAGAAAACATCAGCAAAATGGGAAAGCATTTTCCAATGATACTTTGGAAAATAGTTTGATCTCAAAAATATATAAAGAACTCATATGATGCCATACTAGGAAGACAAACAATCCAATTTTAAAATGGAAAAGGACCTGAACAGACTCTTCTCTGAGGAGGACACACAGAGGACCCATAGACATATGGAAAAATGCTCAACATCACTAGTTGTCAAGAGAAATGCAAATTAAAACCACATTGAAATGCCGGTTCACATCTGTCAGAATAGCCATCTCTAACAAATCAACAAACAATAAGTGCTGGAGAGGATGTGGAGAAAATGGAACCCCAGTAAACTGTTTATGGGAATGCAGATTAGTATAGCCACTGTGGAAAACAGTATGAAATTTCCTTTAAAAACTAAAGATGGAATTGCCTTTTGATCTAGTGATCCTATTGCTGGGATATACCCTAAGAATCCTGAAACACCAATTCAAAAGAACCTATACACCCCAATGTTCATAGGAGTGTTATTTGCAATAGCCAAGTGCTGGAAACAGCATAAGTGCCCATCAGTAAATGAGTGCACCAAAAAATTTTTGTACATTTCCACAGTGGAATACTATGCAGCGGAAAGAAAGAACTCCTACCCTTTGCAACAGCATGGATAGAACTGGAGAGTATTATGCTAAAGTGAAATAAAGCCAGGAGGAAAACGACAAATGCCATATGATCTCATCTATAAGTGGAACATAATAGACAAAACAAACAAATGAGCAAAATAGAACCAGAGACATGGAAATAAGGGACACATTGACAGTGATCAGAGCGGGAGGGTAACAGGAGAAAGAAGGGAAGGGTCTAGTTAAGGAACATGTATAAAGGACCCATCTATAAGGACAACAGGCTGGGGAATGATTCCGGGAATAGGGGGAATGGGTTGGGCCAGCAGAGAGCAATGGGGGAAAAATTGGGACAACTGTAATTGAACAACAATAAAAAACTATAAACTCTTATTTTATTTTATTTTTTTCTAATTTCTTTTTTAATATATTTTATTGATTATGCCATTACAGTTGTACCATTCCCCTGCTTCATTCCCCTTCACCATGCTCACCCCCTCCCCACAACATTCCCCCCCTTTTTGTTCATGTTCATCTGTCGTAAGTTCTGTAGCTTCTACATTACCCACATTACTCTTGCCCTCCCCTGTCTATTTTCTACCTACCATCTATGCTACTTATTCTCTGTACGTTTTCCCCCTCTCTCCTCCTCCCTCTCCCCTGTTGTTACCCCTCCATGTGATCTTCATTTCTGTGGCTCCACTCCTAATCTAGCTGTCCACTTAGTTTGCTTTTGTTTTAGGTGTGGTTGTTAATAACTGTGAGTTTACTGTCCTTTCATTGTTCATATTTTTTATCTTCTTTTTCTTAAATAAGTCCCTTTAACATTTTATATAATAAGGACTTGGTGATGATGAACTCCTTGAACTTGACCTTATCTGAGAAGTGCTTTATCTGCCCTTCCATTCTAAATGAAAGCTTTGCTGGATAGAGCAGTCTTGGATGTAGGTCCTTGCCTTTCATGACTTGGAATACTTCTTTCCAGCCCCTTCTTGCCTGTAAGGTCTCTTTTGAGAAATCAACCGACAGTCTGATGAGAACTCCTTGTAGGTAACCGTCCCCTTATCTCTTGCTGCTTCTAGAATTCTCTCCTTCATTTTAATCTTGGCTAATGTGATTATGATGTGCCTTGGTGTGTTCCTCCTTGGATCCAACTTCTTTGGGACTCTCTGAGCTTCCTGGACTTCCTAGAAGTCTATTTCCTTTGCCAGATTGGGGAAGTTCTCCTTTATTATTTGTTCAAATAACTTTTCCACTTGTTGCTCTTCCCCTTCCCCTTCTGGTATTCCTATAATTCAGATGTTGGAACATTTAAAGATGTCCTGGAGGTTCTTAAGCCTCTCCTCAATTTTTTAAATTCGTGTTTCTTCATTATTTTCTGTTGGGTTGTTTATTTTTTCCTTCTAGTCCACTCAATTGATTTGAGTCCCAGTTTTCTTTCCATCACTATTGGTTCCCTGTGCATTTTCCTTCATTTCACTTAGTGTAGCCTTCATTTGTTCATCTAATTTGCGACCAAAATCAACCAGTTCTGTGAGCATCCTGATCACCAGTGTTTTGAACTGTGCATCTGATAGGTTAGCTATCTCTTGGGCGCTTAAAAGTATTGGCTCTGAGGCTTTGATTTATTCTTCCGTTTGAGCCATAATTTTTTGGTCAGGTGGTGCCTGTTACGTATGAGGGGCAGAGCCTTAGGTGTTCACCAGGGCGGGGCAACCTAGTTGCCGGGTTGTGACGCTGTCTGTGGGGGTCAGACAGGGAACAATGGTGCCTGTTCAGCGCTCTCTCGGATTTTAGTCCTCTCTGCTGCTTTCCACAAGCAAATTGGGTCCTTCTGGTGCTGGTTCTCAGGTGGGTGGGCTTGTGTACATTCTAGGACTCTGTGGGTCTCTCCAACAAACTCTCCTGTGAGGCTGGGAGTCTCTCCCACCACCTCAACCCCCCACAAGTTTTTTCAATTGGTGCTTTTTGGCTTTATTTCCAGTCGCTGAGGCCCTGGGTTGTGCAGTCTATCTCACTGCCCATTTTGTGCCTGGTTTATCTGCGCGCTAATGTGTGTCCTTGGTCAGCCAACCACCTTGCACATCTCACTGGTCTGCTCATTGACTCCCTGTGCTGGGGTCTGCCGACCACCGCTTTTTCTTGCTGTGACCCCTCTCTTCCAGCCGCCAACTCCACCCCTCTTACCAGTCTGGATGAATGGTTCTTTGTTGGACTTCTGTACAGTTCAATTTTCTGTCTGTTCTCATTGTGTTTTTGTTTCTAAATCTTTGTTGTCCTTAAATTTGGTTGTGCGAAGAGGCACAGTATTTCCACCTATGCCTCCATCTTTGCTGGAAGTCCCAATTTTTTTCTAATTTCTAATTTTTTTGTCTTGAGCAAGTAATTCATTTTGAGCAGAGATTTTGTAAAAGTTTTTTTCCCTTTCTTCTTATACACCAATGGTTGGCTTTGTGAGTTTTCCTTCCTTTCACTAATCATAAGATGACCCTGTACAACTGAGCCAGAGTTGTAAAGCAGGGTATCCTTTTAAATATTACATATTGTTCTGCATCTGCTGTTTTCCCTGCTTCAGGTTGATATCTTTATCCTCAAGCACAGGTGACTGTGACATTGGAAGTTATGAAGAGAAGGCAAAGAAATGATGTTTTTTCATGATGAAAGGGATTCTTGATGTTTAAGAAATTTATAACACACAATTCCCCAAAGGGACAGAAGATGTCATGAGGTTTAAACCCTCATAAAATTGGCTGATATTTTTTCCTCTGTGAAGTCAAGTCTTTAACTTAAGTGGTAAAATTTACTTTAGGATGTGGCTGTCTGATTTGGATACAAATGTCAGGAGTCCGAACTAGGGTAATTCTGACTAAGGGCCTGTCCACAATACCTCTAATTAAAACGGGTGCTGCATTCTCTTCTCTCTTCCCTGGAAGGTCATTTTTCTGACTCCTACTCACTGACACTTTGGCTTTTCTCTAAGGGCCAGCATATTTAAAGGTGTTTTTTAGATGTTTCCAAATTCCATCCAAGGCTCCTGGCCTTTCCTTGGGCTCCATTCAAGTCAGCTTTACATTTCACTGTCAGAAAACTACACACGAAGGAGGACTTCAAAGTTAATCATCATCAACTCAATTTTTGGCTTGAAGTGCTTATAGAAGATGACATTTCAAGCCTTGCATAATCTAGGTTCCTGCTTTTTTCCCAGTGTATCTTGTCTCATTCATTTGTCCCATCATTAATTCAGCAAGTATTCACCTTACAAGACCTAGTGTTAGATCTAATGATGATTATGATGACAAAGTGATGGCACTTGATGATGGTGGTGGGGGGCTCACAGTGTCAATGATAAGCATTTGGATATAATTTCAGTTGATAGCATACCTTACACAGTTTTATTGAATCCTCACCATCCTCTCCACTTCATGGATGAGAAAACTTTTCTAGTCACAAAAGAACTGAGTGGAGCAAAGATTTCAACTCACATCTCCTACTCCAAGTACTATATTCTTTCACTAAATATAAAGGATATACTAATTAAAAAGAGCTTGTCCTTGTGCTAAAAAAATCTACTCGGATAGGATAGCAAAAAAAAAAACACAGAAATAATTGTAATATCTTGAAAAAAGACAGTGATGAAAATCAGATATATATCTCAAGGACAAATAAATAATAATTATATTGTATTAAATGTTATTTTTAATGTCTACTATTTAAAATCTCATGCAGTTAATCCTTGGTGGTATTTCAGGGAATATTATTCTTTCTTGCTCAATAATATTTATGCTTTCCCCCGCAAACTCATGTTTTAATTCATGAATAAAGTCACTGCTTTATATAAATATACTTCTTACTTCAATATCCTAGGCCTCAATGCCTTCCTTTGGTACAGCTTTTATATTCTACACTATGCAATTTAACCTCATGTATATTGTTTTGAGTGTTAGTTTATCACAGCCTGATGGGCTGGAGATAATAATGTCATATAACATTTTTAGTTTATAGATTGTATACATGTATAGTGTCTGACAAAAGCCTTGAGTTATCCCTATAAAATAGCTTGAGCGATTCATGCCGTACAAGTTTACGAAGAGTAAATACGTTAATACATATTAAACTGTAAACATAGTGTCAGAGATGTGGTAAGTACCGACTGTTAGGAGAAACCCATAAACACGAATCCGCATTTTCTGGACTTTTTATCTGGTTATAGTTATGCTTAACTATGCTTAACATAGTTAAGCATAACTATGTTTAAGTTCCAAGCTTGCCCCCAACTCCATACTTGTCTTCACATCTTATTTTTTCAATCATTATATTATCTCTATATGATATAAGTAGATTTTCATTTGAGAATATAGTATGCTCCTCTCATGACCCACATATGTGGCAGGAAACACATGGAAGGACACATTCCAGGAGTCAACCACTAGATTTTTTTCTTCTCTCACCATATGTAGCCATGGGACAGCTCTCCACAAAGAGGAATCGAAAAGCATACTACCAAACAATGTGAGTCAAAAACTACTTAGACCTAAGTTCTATGACCTCAATTATTTGTTCATTTTATTAGACATGGTACCTTGAGCAATATCTTCAATCCCAAGAATCTATGATTGAAGGATATAAAGTATTTTAGGGCAAACCTATATTTCACATTTCTTTATATCTCCTGGATAGTCTGAATGTTTGTGTTCCCCCCAAATTCACATATTGAATCCTAATACTCAATGTAATTGTTTGGAGGCAAGGTTTTTGGGAGGTGGTTAGGCCATGAGGGTGGAGCCCTCATTATTGGAATTAGTGGCCTTAAGAAACATATTCCAGAAAGCTACCTAGTCCTTTCCATTAGGTAAGGACACAAGGAGAAGCCTGCAGTCTAGAAAAGGGGCCTCACCTGATTGTGTCGGCACCCTGATCTTGGACTTGCAGCCTCTAGAACTATGAAAAATAAATTTCTGTTGTTTATCAGCTAGCTAGTGTGTGGTATTTTGTTACAGGAGTCTGTGCATATCAAGACAATTTTCAAATACTTGAGTTACTTCTGGCAATGTAATGACTGTTCAAAGCACTCTTGGTGAGAAATAAAAGAATATTAGGCAAAAAACTCAACAGATATTTATTGCATGCCAATGTATGGCAAGCACTGGTTAGATATGGGGAATATGAGGAGATGCTCCCTACACATGTGGAGTTTAACTGAAAGCAAACATTAATTAAATAAAACTGTACAGAAGATGTTCACAAATCACGATGGAATTAAGCTATAAATTAATAACAAAAAGATAACTATAAAATGTCCCAGTGATTCTGGAAAGGTGGTGACAACTACAATATAGGTTTTTAATCTCTTAGAATTTCCAAATAAAAGAAAAAGAACAATGAGATAAAACTAAACCAATGGACAATATTTACAATAAAACCAGATGACAGAGTATCCTTATAAACCTCAAGAAACAAGTAAGGAAAAATCACCATAGCCTCAAAACCTGCATGGTATTAGAATCTATCCAGGAGAAGCAGGGGAAACGGGTGACATCGGACAGTCCAGAGAACAGGAGAATGCAAAAGAACCTACGGATATCCTCCTACAGGTGGAGTCATGTGAAAACAGCAACTAAGACTCAGAGTGGGTTTTCCCATTCCAGTGGTAGGTGAATACAAACGCTGGATCATTTAAGGAGCAGGATCATTCTAGATCTCATGAACTCTCAAAACTCCCCTGCCAGGATTCTTTTCCTGAACACAGATGCACAATGAAGAGAAACTTCTAGAAGTTGAACTACTTTAAAAGGTTGAGAAGATATATCAATTGTTTTCTTTATCTCTGATCCTAATTCCGTGTCTACACTCTAAAGTCCTGGTTGCTCATAAAAACAAAAAGTTAACTATGTGCATGACTAAACCTGCCCATCATTTTAATTGTTAAGGAAACTACCCAAATAGGGAGTTGACCACCAAAAAACCAAGTCTGGGAGAGGAAGGAGAATATGTGAGACTCTAAGTCCTTGGAAGCATAAGAAAGAGACCTTTTGGATGTCAGCAGGATTTTTCTGGTATTGGAATCATTCCTCTGCTTTGTAAAGCCTTGCAAAATGCACTTGGTTTCACAATCACCGCGTGGTTTGCTCTGAAGTCACTGGTGGCCTCTTTACTCCCCAAATCACTTCCCAGTGAACACTTTGATCTTCTATGATATCAGCCTTTTGAGCCACTAATTGCTTCCAAGTGAACTGTGGCTTGCCAAGAGTCTGGGTGGTGTCTCATATATGATACCATTCTTTGCATTTACATATTTATTTGGTTTCAAATTCTAACAGAAATTCTCTCACTACAACAGAGCTAAAAGATTTAAAATTGTCTTGAAAAGTAGGTACCTAGGATATTCCCTGGCACAGTAGCTGAGTCCCAAGAGGACACTCTAAAGTCATAAGTCTCTAAAACTTTGTTTTATATCTTGAGAAGAATGTATATGGATTTCAAGTTAATGGTACAAGAATAAATGTGAGAGATTTTTAAACCATTCAAAGGTTTTTATATAAGTCCCAGGCTTTTCAACTCTCCAGAGTTTGGATTCACCATTGGCCATCCCTCCACTTTGTGCCTACATCCAATGCAGGACCATTTTTC
The DNA here is from genome assembly GCA_004027735.1 of Carollia perspicillata. NCBI lineage: Eukaryota > Metazoa > Chordata > Mammalia > Chiroptera > Phyllostomidae > Carollia > Carollia perspicillata. The sequence continues at coordinate 52,315 of PVKM010002624.1, read as the reverse complement.
ACCCCTCCTCCCCTTCTAATTCTGCCCTACCTAATACCATTGCTGTGGCATTGACCCACTTTTGGTCCCCCTTAGAATTTTAAGTAGTTTCTCAATTTCTAATCACTCTCTATTTCCAATTTTAAGCATCAGGTTTTTTCATCTATTAAATGAGCATATTAATGCATAGCTCTTGTTGTTATTGTAAGTCTTAAATGAAGCAAACTTCAATAACATTTGTGAAAGCCTCGGGTAAATTTCTGAGCACATGGTCAACACCCAATAAATGTTTCCTTCCTTCCTTGATCTTCCAAGCTCACTTTCCCCACTGTAGTCAGTTATCTTTCTAAGACAAAAATTTGATTAGCTCACTACTCTCCTTAAAGAAAATTAATATCTTATTAATTCTCAAATAATAACATGCAAACTACTTGTCTCGAGAGAGCCTTTATAATCTGACCCCAATCTGTCTTGCTACTCCCTTATTCAATGATTCTCTGTAATGCACCTCCACTCTGGCCACCTCGAGTTATTTTTAAACACCAGACATTCTCATTTCTCTTTGCTTTGCACAGGTTGTTCTTTCTGTCTATAGTAAACTCTATTTCACCACTAGCTTGCATTTATATCCTTCTGTTGAAATATCTTCCTAACTTTTTCACTGGGCAAACTCTTACTTCATTCTTTAGGCCCTGCTTCTAGTTCATTTTCCTTCCCAAGTCTTTTCAGAACTGTGGTCCTTATCAATTGCTCATAAAGTTCCCAATGTTTATCATTACCATTATACACACAATGCACTTGTGTTCTCAGTTCCCAAACAGGCTGAGAACTCCTTCCTGAAGGACCATGGACTAGTTTTATTCATCTTTATGAATCCATTGCCTAGATATATGCATGACACAAAGTGACAGTCCCCTAATCCTAAGTGAGCAAATACAAATTTTTATTTTATATTACACTTGTTCATTTAGTCATTCAATATAGCTGAGTATCTGCATGTATCAGACACTATATGAGGCTCTGTGGAAGACACACAGCTAAATAAAAAAGAGATCCTACTCTCAGGACATTTAAAGATTGCTTGGGAACATAACAAATATTTATTATACCTAAAACAGAGAATAGAATAGATAGTGCCCAAATTACTTCCCAAATTACTTGCCCAAATTACTTCCAGAAAGAGAAGGCTAAAGCCCTCTGACTGAAGAAATAGACACACTGAGTAATGCTTATAGGTTAACCAGCAAGTTGTTCTGAGTCCCAATACACTTTCCATTCAGTCTATCATTGGACTTACAACTGATAATATTCTACTTATTTGGAGGCTGTGTGCCTATACTTAGGATATTTGGGCAATAATTCATAAAAAGGTGACAGGAGAATATTGTTTCTGTCTTAGAAAAAGAACAATATCTTATTCATCTTGTTTTCCTTTTGGACTCACTATAAGGTCTTGTCCATTGTTGTTACTTAAGGTGTGTTTGTTGGAATACCTTACATTACTGATTCACTGAAATCAATAAGGGGTTTCAATACAAATTCTTTATAGGTGATTTAATCGGTTTGAATTAGGTACTTTGTTCAGTTTTTAAAGCACAAGGCCTAAAGCTCAAACCATCATTTATTCATTTATTTAATCATTTTTATTCAGTCAATCATTGTCTTAGTTAGGGTGGTTATAACAAATACCATAAACTAGATGGCTTAAGCAACATGAATTTACTCTTTACAATTCTGGAGGCTCCAAGTCCAAGATCAGGGTGGTAGCAGGTTTGATTCTGGTGAAGGCCTTCTGCCTGGTTTGCTGTCTGTGTGCTGTGTCCTCACATAGTAGCAGAAGGAAGGTGGAAGGTGAGAACTCACTCTAGTGTCTTTATTAGGGCACTAATTCCTCCATCATGATGGTTCCATTCTCATGACCTAATTACTTCCCAAAGGTCCCATTTACAAAGACCATAACACTGGGGATTGGATTTTCAACATACGAATTTGGGGGCAGGGGACACAAATATGCACGCACTCCATAGCAATCTTGTATTTATTTATTCATGCTGTAAGTCAATAAATATTAATTAAACTAGCTCTACTTATTCCTAGCCTTTAATTACCTTCTCTTTCCTGTGAATTACTTCTCATTCTCAACTAAATTTTGAGCCACAAATGGGCAAAGGCACACCCCCACTCTTTTATTGGACTGAGTAGACATTCAATGCTAGAAATTTTCTTGATAAGTCCCCACTCTCTACTTAACTGTGACAAGCAGCTCAAGTCAAAAACATAGACTGAAAATGAATCCCTATTTATAAAAATGAAAATTGATCAGACAGACTTGTTTCTGTTTCATCTCCATGGAGACTTTTATTTTTCCTGGCTGTGCCTGAGGCAGCGCGTGCTGGGGGATGACATAGCCTTGGCCCAGCCCTCCTTTCAGGTTGGAAAACTTACTCAGAAAGCTCCGGCATGTATGTTGAAGTCCCCCGTGCTGGGACGTTAGGAATCTCATAAATACAGATCTTGAGAAGCCAGCAGATTAAACAAATGCCAGCTTCTCAAGGCCATGCTCTTTCAGCAGAAGAGAGACACAATGTAAACAAAGAGCTTGAAGGTGAAAATGAAATTTGAGAACAAACACAGAACACAAAAGAAGGATTCACAGCAGGCTAGGGTAGGGGGAGGAGGAGAAAAGCAAGGATGCAAGACACCAGACAAGAGAAAGACTGCAGTGACAAAGGTCAATAGATCCCTTAAAAGCTGTGAGTCATTTGCTTCCTGATTCAAGGAGGCTGGTGACAGAGGACTCAAACCAACTTAACAAATACTATTTAATGGTAGGATGGAACTAGGAAGATTGGGTGGGAGAAGAGGCTGGAATGGAAGTAGGTTGTAGATTGTGGAAATGAAAGGGTTGAGGAAGAAAGTAATTGTATACACAACAATTGTATAATTGCCGTGCTAGTTTTTCTCTATATTTAATAGTAGTGAGTTTTTATAGTAAGTCACTGAGGCAGGCAATGCCATTCTCATTATAGATGAGGAAACCAAGACTTGGGGGCTAAGTAACTTTTCCAATCACACAGTTAGTAAATGCCAAATTAGGTGTATCTGATTCCAAAATCTATGTCCTATTCTCAACCTCATTCTATCACTCAGTACATTATGATAGACTCTGAAAATGGGAATAAAACAAAGGATATAAAGCATGTATTAACTTATTTTTATTTTTTAAATCTTCAGTCAAGGCCCTGGCTGGTGTAGCTCAGTGGATTCAGCACGGGCTTGCGAACCAAACGATCGCGGTTCAATTCCTAGTCAGGGCACATGCCTAGGTTGCAGGCTGGTTCCCAGCAGGGGATTCATGAGAGGCAACCATACATTGATATTTCTCTCCCTCTCTCCTTTCTTTCCCCTCTAAATATAAATAAATAAAATATTTAAAAAAATCTTCAGCCAAGGATATGTTTATTGATTGGAGAGAGGGAGAGAGAGCGAGAGCGAGAGAGAGACATCCATGTGAGAGAGAAAAATGGATCAGCTGCCCCCTGTACCTTCCCCAAATAGGAATGGAACCTGCAACCTAGGTATGTGTCCTGACCGGGGATCACACCCACAACGTTTTGCTGTACAGGATGACACTCCAGCCAACTGAGCCACCCAGCCAGGGCTGTGTTTTAACTTTTTAAAAAGTGTTCTGGGCTAATAAGGATAGAAAGGCATGTAAACACTGAGCGAAATCACAGGACAGAATGAGATACGTGCTTGAGTCAACATAAACAGTGTGCTGAGGTTCACAGATAAAAGAGCATTTCATTGACATTCTTGAAAGGAACAGGAAGTGCTATCTAGGAATGTGACATTACTGGATCTTGGATCAAATTTAATAAGTGAAGAATTAAATGAAGACTATTATACATGAGGAAGGGGAAGAAATCATCACACACAGACGTGGACATGAGATTGGAAAAAATTTCTTGCAGTCAGACCGCAGAAACTCTTGAATACAAACCTAGGCAGCTTGGATTTCATACTGAACGCCATGGGGGTCAAGAAAAGAAATGTGTAGAAGGGAGCAGCGGAGTGGTCTGTTGCACAGATGTTGAGGGCAAAGTGCTGCCTCAGAAATAGAACATAGTTTACTTTCCGAAGGTGTTGTAAGGCTGAGGAACTATAGAAAAACCTTTGACTCCAAATTTCCATTTCTTCCTCATCATTAACTATCAGGTCTGGAACTTTCTTCTTTTGTATTTAAAGTTTGTAAGAAGTAACCTAAGGACATAACCCAGAAGAAATGCTATAAGGCTTTCTGTCTTTACTTAGCCCCCGGGATGAATAATGTTAGATGATAACTTACAGGCTGGACAAGCAGAGGATCAGTTATCTGGCAACATGGTTAAAGGTAGAGAAGAGGCTCTGGCTACAGTGAACTGGGTTCAGAACTACAACTCTTGTCCCTAGAAGCCCTTTCAGGGGTCAAGGCAGGGATCCCAGTTCTAGAAAAACTGGGATGCCAGGGAGGTACTTAAGTATAAAATGCAGACCTTGAAGCCAGAGTTTAGAACCTAGGACACAACTTGAACTAGGATCCATGGTTTGACTTTTCTGATAATGGACTGCCAGGCCTTGATATTATCTCCCTTCTCAAGGGGCCAGACTCATTATGAAGAATATGGTAAGGTTACAACCAAAGGCAAAAGAGAATAACTCCAGTTTTAGGGTCAGATGACCAGGAAAACAGAAAATTAGGCTATACACAAAGATGCACCAAGGATATTACAAGACAATTAACCCTGAAATATCAAAAGCAGAAATATAAAGAATGAGAAGAAATTCCACAAGCTATACCTGCAGAAGTGAAGAGTCAAGGGAGTACCTAGATTTGAGAAAGGGCAATGAGTGTCAGGTCTTCTAATAGAAATTTCTGGTGTTACAAAAAAGAAAACCACATAGTTTGCAGGGTAGTAGGTCAAAGTTTGGAAACACAGAAATACGCTTGTTCTCAGGGGTGCTTAATTCCCATATTTTCTATTCCTCACTGTCTTTCCTTATAGTATAATAAAATGTAGCATTTGACAGTAAATAGAAGCAGGCTTGATTACCAGCTTTGCTTCTTACTTCACAGGTTACAACGATCTAATTCCTCAATGTGTGAAATGGAGATGAAAATGCTTACCTCATAAACTGGTTGAAAGAATTCTAATGACACAATCTACCTGAAACCCAAATGTTAACAGAGGCAAGCAGCCTGCGACAGTCAGACTCTAAGGGGAAACCCACCTGATAATGTTTATGCCCTTGTATAATTCTCTCCCTTGGTTGTGGGCTGGCTTAGCAACTCACTTCCATTCAATAGAATGTGGCTAAGTGATGGAATATTATTTCCTTGATTCAGTCACAGAAGATTGACTTCTGTTTTGTTAACAGAGTCTCTCCTTTGATGACTTTGCTGAAGTAAGCTTCCACACGAAGAGGCTCATGTGGCAAAAAAGCAAGGGCAACCTCTTGTGAATAGCCAGCAAGAATCTTAGGCCGCTAATCTATCAGCATGCAAAGAACTGAATTATACGAATAACTGATGAGCTTGGAAGAAGACCCATGCTTCCTTGGTCAAGACCTCAGATGGGACCCAGCCCTCACTAGCACCTTGACTGATCACTAATGTTTTATGTCTACTTGGCTTGGCTTGGTGCCTAGTCATTTAGTGAAACACTAGTCTACAGGTTTCTATGAAGGTATGTTTTAGATGTGATTAACATTTAAACTAGTAGATGCTGAGTCAAAATTAATGTTTAAATAAATAGACTGAATAAAACCTGTTACCCTCTGTAATGTGGTGGGCCTCATCCAATCACCTGAGGGCCTTAAATGAGCAAAGACTGAGGGTCCCCCAAGAAAAACAAGACAGCAAATAGAAAACGTGCTTAACTTTGCAGCCTGTTGCCTTGTAAAACTGATTCAAGATTGTAACTCGTTCATGAATTCCAGCCTGCCAGATTTTAGACTTGTCAGCCCGCACATTTGTGTGAGACAATTCCTTAAAATAAATCTCCCTCGCTCTCCCTACCCTACCTCTCTCTGAATATGAGAAGCCTTGAAGCAGAAAACCCAGCGAAGTTATGTCTGGGCTCCCAACCCATAAAAAATGATGAAATAATAAAAATGAGTTGTTTTAAGTCCCCAAATTTGTGACAATTGGTTATGCAGAAACCACCCAATAAAAGATTTTTAAATCTTGATTCACTATGCAAATCCCAAGTCTCATGGATACTTTTGTAAAATCTAAGAAAAATAAGTATCAGACTTAGGACCTCAAATGTTGTCCTCTGAACTTTGGGCAGCAAAGTTCATTGGAAGAAACATAATCAGACCTGTGCTGTGCAGAAAACATTTTGTTGGCAGAATGGAGGATGTATGATGTATCCAAAGGCCCCTGGAGATACAGATAGTTTCCCAGGCTGTAGAGGAAGAGAAGGTAGAGTGGAGAAAGATTTAGAAGGTACATTTGGCAGGATTATTCCTCATTGAAGGATGGGTGGAAGATAGATTGAAAGAACCCATTGAAAATGCAGGACAAAATTCTACAATAGGTCATGACCCACCAACTCTATCCTACATCAAATTGCCATGACTCTTTCTTTAATTGACACTAGAGCCTCCTAACCAGACTCCCTTTATTCCTAACTCTCCGCAACAGCATTTTTATACTCCAGATTTATTGTAAAAAGTAATTCTGATTGCACTGCTATTCTACTTAAAATCCCTCAATGTTTTCCACTGCCTTCAGGAAAAAGAAAAACACATTTACATGAGCTGCAAGGGCCTACAGCAATGTCTGCTTATTTCTCTGGTCTTACGTTAGCTCTCTTTCCTCATCAAACATGAAATTGTTTTAAAATATTTTTAAAAACGGATGCCAGGACTTTCTAAATGATTGAATACCCACATTAAACTCTGCTGCTTTTCCAAACTCTATTTTCAAAGATAGTGAAAAGATCATTCTATTGTTGTAAGGATAAATATATAGATCAATAGAACAGAATAGATATTACAGAAATAGACCTTCATATATATGGTCACCTGGTTTTATATGAGAAACATGTATCTTTAACAAATTGTGTTAGAAAAACTGGATATTTGTAGAGAAAAAGTAATACTTGACTTTTAACTCATACTATTCACAAAAATGAATTCAAAATGGTTCACACACTTTACATGCCAAAACTGAAATTATAGAACAAAACACAGGAGAAAATATTCACAACTTTAAAATAGGCCAAGGTTCCTTGGTTCTGACCCCTAAATAACTAAGCACAAAGAAAAAAATAAGTAACAAATTGAATTTTATTAAAATTACAAATACCTGCTCTTTGAAGGAAACCACTAAGGAAATGAAAAAAATGAGCCACATCCAGGGAATAAAAAATTCCCACTGCCTGTATTTTCTGAAAGATTTGCATCAAGAATATATAAATGACTCTTACAACTCAATAATAAAAAGCCTAACAACCCAAAGTATTTCAACAGACAATAGATAAAAATACAGGAGTAACCAATAAGCATAACCAAAGATGCACAGCATTGCCAGTCACCAGGGAAATGCAAGTTAAAATCACAAAGGAGACCACCAAACATCCACTTGAAAAGCTAGAATTAAAAGACTGATAATAGTTAAGTATTGGTGGAGCAGCTAGAACTTTGGGAGTATAAGGCAACACTACTATTCTAAAAACAGTTTGGCAGCTTCACATAAAGTAAAATGTACACTGAAATATGATCCACTGATTACATTCCTAGGTATTTACCCAAGAGAAGTAAAAACGTGTATTCACACAAAGGCTTGTGCATGAGTGTTTATAGCAACTTTATTCCTAATGGCCCCAAATTGAAATAATGCAAATGGTTATTAACATAAAAACAGATAAACTAATCATACTAGATCCTTACAATGAATACAATTGAACAATAAGAGGAGATGAAGAATAAGACATGCAAACAACATTAATAAATCTGAAAAACATTATGCTGAGTGAAAGAAACCAGACACACAAGAGGAAATGCTGGATGATTCCATTTGTAAGAAATTCTAGCACAGGCAAAATTAATCTATAATGACAGATTAGTGCTTGTCTGTGACCAGAAATAGAAGGGAATTGATTGCAAAGGGGCATGAGGGAATTTCTAGGGATGATGTAGACGGTCCATTGTATCATTGAAGTGGTAATAGGTATGTGTATATCTATTAAAGCTTATTGACTTGTATATTCAAAATGTAAATTATATCTTGATAAATTGATTTTAAATTTTTAATAGGAAGAATATTATAAAAGAAGAATTCAGAAAATTTTATCAGAAACATTGGATGTAAGTTTCCAAATATCAGTAGGTATTCAATTAATACTTTTAGTTGATTGATTATATAAGATATATGTAAAACCTTTAGTAAAGTGAAAGATACTACATGTAAGATACTTAATAATTTCAAGGTGGGCAAAATTAGGTTTATAGTTGTGAGTACACAAAACACAGAGCAGACTACAAGAATGTGTAAATGATGTAAACAGTCATAACCTGCATGTCTTTTTTCCATATAAACCACTGTGAACCTACTTTTGCCAACCCCTGTATTTACAGAACAAATCCTGGATAGGTCCATTAATCTCTAGTGTACAATAATTCCCACTTATCTTGAGAGTGTAGATGCTTTGAAGGAAGTGTTTCTCTTAGTTGGAAGCAAAGGCTGGGTAGAGGCACCTACTGGAAATACTAGTGCAGTTGCTGAGGCAGAAAATTAAGCTCCTACACAAAAATGAAGAGCACCAAGGCTCAAAGACGTAGGTAGTTAATAAGGTGTAATCTGTCTAATCAAATGGGCCAAAGAACAGCAATAACCTACTTAATGCAAAGCAACTTCCTAAAAGGAAGATCAGAGTATGGTAAAATACCCCAAAAGGCTGATGCCTGTGATCTGAGCCTGGTCCATTTCAGCTCCATCCCCTTTAGAAGACCTGACAGGACTTTCTAAAGCTTCCTGCTCAGCTCCTATTTAATAGGTGAGGAACACCCACAGAAAGAAAATGACTTACTCATGGCTGCATAGGCATGGAGTCAGGACTATTTCCAGACCATCTACATTTTCAGTAGTTTTTACACCCAAAGAACCCAAGGAAAAGACCTTCCAAATCAAACCAGTGAATCTGGATTTTGCCTACCAGCCTGCATGGTTGCATTTGCTTATTCACTGCAAATGAAAATCAAACAAACTGTTTTAGAGCTAGGTTCGAAACCTCTGAAACTAGGCAGTTTCTGATTGGCTCAGTTTATGCTGGGAAACCTGTTCTGACTTTGTGGTGAACTGAAATGTGGCCCCCTTTCAGGAATAGGGACATGGCTTCTTATAGCTAAATACTGTATATCAAGACATGGTCCTGTACCTCAAGAGATTTCAGTCAGCCTGTGGCCTCCCAAGTTGTTGCCAAAACACTTTGCTCATCAAGGGTTATGCCTCTGAGTGCTTGCTCATGAGCCAAGATGGATTTGGCCTGAGCTGGCTCCCAGCAGGTACTGTGGTTTTTAGGGTATTGATCTACTCCAATGATTAGCTTGCCTTCTTGTTTTGTGGTGATAGGTGTTACCCAGATTTTTATGGTATGCTGGTGTGATTAAAACCCAATTCTTGTATTTGCTACAAATGCCAAACATTTATGTATAACCTTCAGAGAACATGCTCACCTCCTCCTCCACCTTAACACATCTAGTGAGTGCTATACACGGCTGAGGCCTCCTCACATGGGGGCAATAATTGTGTCCTGCCCTGAATTTCACTAAGAGAACTGCCCTAGTGATCTTTTGAGGAAAAATAATTTCAGCTTTTTGTTTTAAATTTAAAAAACTGGATACTGCTACAGTAGATGACAGCATAAGGTACCCTGAAAAAGTAAAAATAGTTCTGGATTAAGAGACAGGAGATGTCTGAGGGAAGCTGGGACAGGCGATCCCTAGGGTTAGAAGGGAAAGGAACTAAGCACCTGTCTTAGTCTGTTCTGTTAGCTATGACAAAATACCACATACTGGGTGGCTTATAAACAACAGAAATTTATTCTCAGAGCCCTGGGGGCTGGAAGTCTGAGAACAAGAGCATCAGTATAATCAAGTGAGGGCCCTCTTCTGGGCTGTAGCCTTGTAGGTTGCTCACATTGCAGAAGGGGTGAGATAGGTCCCTCTGGTCTCTTTTATGTGAACACTAATCTCATCATGAGGACTCCACCCTCATGACCTCAGCACTTCCCAAAGTTCCCACCTCCTATAACCATCACCTTGGGCATTAGGATTTCATCATATGCATTGCAGGGGGCAGGGGCACACATTCAGGCTAAAGCTGTACCTATTGTTTATTGAATACTTGTTATATGTTTGACACTTACGATGTTCAATTAAACTCAAAGCAACATAAGGACAGTCTTATATATGTTTTATTTACTTTTTATACCAATGCTCATCACAGTACCCAACACATCTTAGTAGCAACAAACATTTTTAGAAAAAAATGACTATGCAAAAGAGGTAGTTTTTTCCCCAACCTTTATTTTTCAGATTGGGAAATTACACTTAAAAAATGTTAGGTAATTTGTCCCAATTCACACAGCTGTTGTGTAGAGAAGCTTAGGATCGAATTATGAATGACCTCTCATTCCAAAGTTAACCTCTTCACTACGCCATGGCCCTTTAGTCAACCAATAGATAATTACTTAGACATGTGCTAGTTTAGGGGCCGTTTGGTAGAACTGAATGGCAATGGAGGCAGCAGAATTAATCTGAGTTATGTTTTTAAAAGGCAGTTCAAGCGGCTGTGTGGAGAACTGTAGCAGGGCATGTGGGGAAAAAGAGAGTCCATCTGAGAGGCTACACAGTAGGCAGAAGTAATAATGTCTTAGGCGAGAGTGAATATGATAGGCATGGTAGAGAATGGATGAGTTTGAGGCCAGCTGTAAGATGAGTCTAGTAACTTGCTGATGGACTACACACAGGGCAGAAGGAAGAGAAGAGCTGGGTATTATTTCAAGCTTTGGTTGCAAACACTGCATGGATGGTGATATGATTCTCTGGGTTGTAAAAGTCGGAAGGAAGAACAGTTTGGTGGGGTAACGAATGAAGAGTTTCGTTTTGAACATGTCCTCTTTGATATGTAAGTTAGATAAGCAGGTAGAAATGTGGATCAAGCTATTGGTTATATGAGGCTGGAATTTTGGAAAGAGATGAGGCAGAAGACATGTATTTAGGACTCTATGACATCTACACAGAATTTGAGCTCCGGGCCCTTAACTGTAGACCCCTTCAGAAAAATGGTACATAGTGGTTAAGACAACCACAGCATACTTGGCAAGAACATGTACTGTGTCCTCAAAGTGACTCAAGCTGATGATTGCTCCCCAGGTTTGGCAGAAAGATCGAAAGCAAAAACAGTTTTTACTGAGAATTCCCTCTGGCACAATATTAGATTTAAAAAATAGCAGAGTAGACTCAACTATAGACTTAGCCAGAATGAGAGTAGGCTCAACCACTACAAGGCTTAGAGAAATTACAATGAGCTTTTGGGTTAGTCAAAACATAATAATGATATCAAAAGTTCAGATATGTGCAGGCTGGTTTATGATGACGTATTCTTTTCTTTTTTTCTTGTCTACCCCAGAAAAGAAACATTGACACGCCACACCCTGGAGATTTGATGTATTGAAGCTTCGGACCGCCAGTATTCAGTTCCCACTGGAGAACCAACTGCATCACGTTGCAATGATTCCTCCAGTGTTGTCTTCCCCTCACACTCCAGGCTTCCCGTGGGCAGGAATAAACCCCTTCTTAGCCATGTCTCCCATCTTGTAAAGTCTCTGAGCATTAAGCTGACTCAGTCATTGTGGTTTGATGAATCCAGTAAGTATCTGAGAAAGTTAATATTCAAAGTATCTAACAGGAAAATATGATACGAAAATAATTCTTTCATAAAATTCTATTTCTATAAACAGCAAGGAGTCCTCATACTGGTAACATGTAAGATATATTAACTATTGCTTGTCCTGTCACCAATTTTGGCCTCAGTTTCAAAATTTCTTCTTATAGAAAAGGACTGCATATGTACAATATATAACCAGAACGTTTAGTTTCTTCAAAACTAATTCTACAAATGCTCTTAGGCTACCTGCTTGGACTTGTTAGCCACTAGCTGTGACTAAATCAAGCCATTTCTCTTGACCTCCCTCTTTCAAGTCCAAGAGCAGAAGAGGACATACTCTCCCCCAGATTTACAGATTGCCTGATTTTATGTCCAGGGTGATCGACATGTCATTCAGGAGAAATCCCAATGGATACATTACCAATATCAATTAATGTAATTTGCTGAACATATAAATGAGTTAGTTCAAGGTGTCACATACCTATAAATTATTTTTCAACAAATGATTTCAAAAATTGTTTTTAAAATATTGCCAAGGGGCTCTATGTCTGAACCTTTAGTTCATACATTCTAAATTTAGCCCATTCGTAAGTATCTGTTTTCATTTTATTTGATGTATGCTTATTCATTTCTGTGTCTACCCCCAATCAAATGTGAACTTTAAGACACCAGATACCTGTCCAACCTACACAACAGACCTGTGCTCTATTGTATGCTCAAGCCTAGCACAATGCCAGGCACCTAAAATGTGTTCAGTAAATATTTGTTGAGTGTACAAATTACCTCCAATCCATAAAAATCTTAAAATTTGGAAGCATTATCTTTTATTTTAAGTGGGGACCACTGAGTTTCAGAGACGTGACATCTCTAAAATAGTGAAACTGAGATATGACTCTAAATCTTGTCTTATTTTTTATATTGGTATACCTGGTTAGTCACACTGTACCCATCTCTCTGTCAAAACTTGGTGAGTTTGCAACGACTGCAAAATTTTATTTTTTGAGTATTTTTAATATTTATTTATTTATTTTATTCTTTCTTTTCTTAAAACAATTTTTATTGTAATTCTCTCCATCACTATTTAATCCCTTTATACCCCTCCCCCTGCAATCACCACACTGTTGTCTATGTCCATGAGTCCCTTTTCCTTTTTGCTTGATCCTACAGTGATGAGACATAAAACCTTTTAGGGAAAAAAGGCATGCCTACTTTTTTAGAGTGCAAGCCTACAGGGAGTGGAGAAGAAATTTAAGCAGTAGGTTGATGGTAGGTGATAGAAACAAGAAACATGAGAAGAAAAAATAGAACACAGTCAGAACATTTAGGATAAATTACTGTAGATACTTAACAAGCAGAAGGATATGGGATTTCCTGACATTGATAGCCACTTTCCCTAGATATGTAGTGCAATCTCTAAAAAGAGATTCTAGGCATGCGTCCTCACAGCATTTTAGCCATAGACAAGAATGGTTTTTAGAAATATGTTAAATATTAGAAGACATTTCTATGGAGATCTTTCAGGAACACAGATTTAGGAGATGTGTCTTCCATTCAAGTTTATCAAGACTACTGGTACAGCCCTGTCTTGATCAATGAACTCTAAGCCGATATCAGGAGTTTTCTCAAATGTGCGCTCTGGACTATATTCCATATGCTATGTGACTTTAGAGACATTCCTTTTGGCACCTCAGTCATTACATGAGCAAAAGCAAGCAAACATATAAAGAAAATTTCTGAATAGGAGCAAACTATGCTATCAAAATTAGGTCTTTGCCTATTACTTGCCTAAAACCTCAACAAATTGAAAGCAGATTGCATATGAACCATGTAATATAATGATGTCAAGGAGAATTTTTTCTGAAAAGAATAGACCAACATTTTCTTGTGACTATAAAATTAAAAGCCAAGATGCAGATGGTGAATTGAGTTTTATTTATTCTCAGCATACAGTTTGGCATATTTGTTCAAAAATATTTTTTAAATGTTGGTATGTCTGGCTAAAGGTGATTACTTCACTATTTAGCTATTTTCCTGAAACACAGTTAGGTTTTATGGACTTTTGGGTCTAAAATTGTTTGATCTTGTGATTTGGGTTCTTGCAGTTGGTGGAAAATGCTTTCACAGAGTGAAAAAGGAAATCAAATATTGTGTATATTAAAACAAAATACTATTGGCTAGTATACTATTGGCTAGCCATACTAGATGGCTAATGACACTTCTATTCCCCTTTCCTCTGTTCTAGGTGAGAACATCAAGGTTCTGATTTCATCATTGATAGTATGGGCAGGATGCATGGGTTTGAATACCTGTACTTTTGGAAGCAAGACTGAAAGATTTGAATATCCCACTTCATGGAAGACATAAACACATGGTGGGAATGCATGCATGCCCACAGATTATCTCCACGACAAGATGGGTTCTCCAGAGCTACATTGGATCAGGAGGCAATTTAAATGTGAACAGTGAAAGACATAATTCTGAGGGCCTGGACAATTAAAATAAAATTCACCTTTGTGGATGTGAATACTTAGCCACATTTCTACGAATCTAAGTGTGAGTAGGTCCTTAATTGATTAGAATTTGCTGCCATGGCTAAAAGTAGACTTTTCTTATCAATAAAGAGGTGACATAAAGCCTTTTGCTGTGGCAGTGAGTGCCATTCAGTTCTTACTACAAATGTCCTCATGATTTGAATTTATTAATCCAACATTCACTGTGCGCCCACTATGCACTAAGCATTCTTCTAAGAGCTTAGAAGTCATAGATTAATATAGTATAGTCTCTGACCTTAAAGGCTATTCAGTCTGAATGGAGAAACAGAAAGAGAACAGATGGCAAAGCATCTGACCAATGTGGTGGTGGAGGTAAGAGTGGAATGTCAGTGGGCCCAGAGGAGGAAGTTCTCCTCAAAGCCATGAGAAGAAGCTCTGGGAAGCTGGGAGGAGTCTGAGAGGAGTCTGGAGGGATGAATGAGTGTTGGCTAAAGAAAAAAAAGGCAGGTGATCCCAAGCGAAGTAACAGGTAAAGGTCCAGAATGTAATAAGAGCATGGTACAGTGAGACTACCACAAGCAACACTGGTGAAAGAATGGTGGTCACTGGGGAGGTGACTACCTGAGAAGAAGTCAGGTCATGAATGTGCTCTTTGTAACTTTGCCCTTGGTTCTCAGCACTTAGAAGAAGAGTTGTAGATCTTAGCTGAATATTGGAATAATTGGGGCACCTTTAAAATATAACTGATGTCTATACCCATCTCTAGATGTACTGTATTTAACTGGTCTGGAGTGAAGCATAAATATTCCATAAAATAAATCCACAAGTTCCAAAATGACGGAGTACTGGAAACCTGAGCTGTGAGAAGCAGTGTTGGTTGGTC
Organism: Carollia perspicillata; assembly: GCA_004027735.1. NCBI lineage: Eukaryota > Metazoa > Chordata > Mammalia > Chiroptera > Phyllostomidae > Carollia > Carollia perspicillata. The sequence continues at coordinate 37,023 of PVKM010002624.1, read as the reverse complement.
TGTCTCCCTCCCTTCTTCCTTTCCTCCCTTCTTTTCACTCTCCTTCCTTCTTGAGTTTTCTCACACTGTCAGAAGGTACTTAGGTCATGGTAAAATATGGATTGTCATCTAAGCTTTATGGGAAGATTACAGAATGTTTTGAGCAGGGCAGTGATAAAAAAAGATTCCAGTTTTAATTGGACTACTTGATTTCTTGTATTTTTGGGCTAAGCCCTTTACCTTTCATTCAGTCCCTCAATCTCCCTCCCCTCTGACATCTGTCAGTCTGTTCCATGTGTCCATGCTTCTGTTTCTATTTTATCAGTTTATTTTGTTCATTAGATTCTACATATAAGTGAGATAATATGGTACTTGTCTTTCTCTGACTGGCTTATTTTACTTAGTAAATCACCAAGCCCATCCATGCTGTCGCAAAAGGTAAGGTTTTCTTTTTTATGGCCATGTAGTATTCCATGGTGTAAATGTTCCTCAGCCCTTTTATCCACTCATCTACTGACAGGCACTTGGGTTGTTTCTAAACCTTGGCAATTGTAAATAACACTGCAATGAATGCAGAGGTACATATAATAATTGTTCAACATCACTAATTTTCAGAGACATGCAAATTAAAATTCCCATTTCCTTTTAACTAGTGGGTCTGTTCCATTTCATATAGCAATGAATGTGGCAGCCATACTTGCAATGCTTAGCTGAATTGCTGAAGTATGATAGCAAGTAAAATTTTGTTTCAAATTCTTACACGAGTTTGAGAGTTCTGATTTCACTGTTAGGAGCTCTTGAGCTCCTGCAGTATTATGTATCATCAGAACAATCTTAGGAAAAGATAGAGGAAAATATGCCAAATTCTCACACCATAATATTATTTAGAGAAGAAGTTCCTTGGACTGAATATCAAGATGATCTGGGGATACCCACATGAAGAAGGGGACTTTAGGTGGGACAAAGGCATCTGTGACTTGTCCTCCTAGAAAGGAGGAAGAAGCAATGGGGAGGGGCTGGCCCTCAGACACAGCCCTTTACCTCTCTTGGCCTCAGCTAATTAAGTGACAATATTCCTTGCCTTATCCAGTACACAAGGTTGTTTGGAGAAGCAAAATCATTTTGTAAACCACTTCTTAAATCATACCTATTGATTGCAAAACAAGTACCAGGCACTGGGGAAGAAACCAAGATGCATAAGACTGACCTCTTCCTTTAGCAGTGGTCCAGTGGGGAAGCCAGACCTAATAAATGTTGCCAGGTAGCATCAGGGGAAGTAAGAAACAGGGAGGGAAACCCACCAGTAATTTGGATAATGAATCTAGAAGGTCTCTTTAAGCCACAACTGTTTTCCAAATTAAGAGACAGCTTTATGTCAAGTAGCCTTGACATGAATAGAATCTATAGACACTTTATGTATTCTAAAATGTCAAAAGTCAGTTTCCTTGACAGCTTACAAGATATATGTCTGTTATCTTTGGATGAATCAGACTCCTTGCCCAGTAAAGCAATTTAGAAGGACTCCACGAAGAGAAAGATGCTGAGATGCTCACATGCAGGTCTACTATACTGATCTTTCCTTTTGAAATATTGCACTGCCAGAGACAATGGTTCCACTTGACTGAAAGCAGATTTGCAAATTTACAAACGAAAATAATAATTTTTAAAAGCCTCAGTCATCCTACTCAAACCACTGAAGTTGAAATGAAAATATCACATCTGTGTGCTTCAAACATGTTTCTTACCCAGCAGCCAGGATCTCACTCACTTCCATGTGGGCTAAGGGGCAATCTGCTCCCAACAGTCTGAAATGTCTTTTGTCATTTTTGCAAACTTGCAAAAAAAAAAAGACACCAGGCACTTGGCTTTGTGAGGAAAGAGATTGTGGCGAAATTTTTCACACATTTTTCTCTCTTTGCATAAATTTTCAGTGTTGCACTCTTACAGGGTGGTGTGGGAATTCGAGTTGAAATTTGGGTTCTTTTTTGGCTTGGGAATCCAAGCTAGGTTACCTACCTTTATTGGACTTTTGGCTTTAGTTCATTACAGGCACAAGGTGTCTATGAAGCACTGTTTCATGTACTACACCTTCCCAATCTGATGGTTAACCTTTTGAAGGGAAAAGCCTATAGTTTATGCTTGTTTGTGTTCTTCTCATTCTACTTGCAAAGTATCTATGTACCCATTGCCGGTATTTAACAAAGTCAACTGACTGACTGATTTTGTACAAAGTGGTTCAAACAACAGACAATATTGCCTAATTCAATACTGGATCTGATCTCCTCTAAGACAAGTTGACTTGATAACTCCATATGGAATGTGAGAAAACTGAGGCTCTGCTACATCTAGGACCTCATCCATGACCAACTGTCTAGTTTGAGGCACAGGATCCAGTTTTCTTTCTGGTCATCTTGTTTTCTTATCCAAATCTTAGACTTCATCAAGGACAAACATACTTCATTTACTCATAGACCAGTCTGATTCATTTCCCTTGCTTTTCTTTCATTTTTTTGATCTCTTTAGTACATATTTTCTGTACAAATCACATGCTAACTAAGCATGCTCTGCTTTTGCAACCCGTTCTAGTATTGCCTTGATGTTATTCAATAACTTTTTAAGTGTTTAATTTTTATTTATCCCCTGAAAATAGGAACTATGCTTTTCTTTTTTTTTATTCTACAGAATTTTACAAGATGACTGACACACAATAAGTATTCAAAAGTATTTATTGCTTGGCAGTCCTTTTTCTACTAATTTATGCTAAAATGTAGGCATTCAGAACTCAGAATGGATCTCTGACATGGTGTTTCAGGAGGCAAACTGAGGTCCAGAGGAACTGAGTGGCTTTCTTCATCTTCTTCCACCACGAGTAACACCATGTAAAGACTGGAATCCCTCCCTTTCCACTGTCAACCCAATGCTTTTTCTGTTACTTTTTATTACTACTATTGTAAATTAACTAAGAGTAAAGAATACTTGCAATTTTCCAGAGTCATTGTCTGTACCTTCTGTCTCATTAAATAAATCTGAGAGATTTTTGATCAATGGATTTGTCATCAGGAATGTAGCTCTGACAACACCCATCATAAAGCTAGAGAGTTGTCTGTGTCTCAAGACAGCTCTTGGTGTCAGGGTGCTGATCTCCTTGCCTGTCTGAATGCTTAGAGGTGACTGATGGGCTCAACTAGAGGCTCATCGTTAACTTGTGATGTTTTCTGGCAAGGCCTTCATTCTCTTTTTCAGCAATTCTGGTCCCCGGAACTGCCACACACAAGACAGGCAAGAAGAGATGGAACAGTCAGAGCTGCGGAATCAGCAGCCAGTGGCCCATATGGAAATGTTTGGGGATTAGGAACAGGGCCACATGTGCTCAGCTCATTCTGAGTGAGGCATTTATCCCCCCGCAGTGAAGAGGAAATCACTTGCAGTGACTCACTTGGGAGGAAACTAGCACAGCCTGAGTCAAACCAGCCCAACTCCATCACTTTCTGGAAGTGGGCATCTGTGACCACTCATGACCAATTAACTATGGAGCGCATACCAAGTACCACTTCTTCTAATAAAGCTGCTTTGGATGAATGGGAGAGAAGTTACCCTAAGTCAATAAAGAACAAAGAACTTCTCTCCATCGTAATTGACCACCTACTATGAGCTAGTTACTGTGCATATTTACTTTACTTGAAGCTAACGACAACCTTATAAGTTAGGCATTGTCCTCATGTTATAGATGGGAAACTTGAGGCTCATCAGGACAAGAATCTACATGGAAGCTTGAAAACAAAAAGTGGCAAGAGTGGGCTTTAAACTGAGGTGAATCTCTTCTGCTTCGAGGTTCAGGCTCTTCCCATTCTGTTGAAATGTATGGATCAGTCTGTGATCAAACAGAGAAGCAGAAACACTAGGTAGTGAAAATATATGTATATAATAAGGAATTTGGTAGAAGGATTTACCCTTGCTCAGTTGTAAAGGTGGTCATATAATTTCTATAAGGCATTTATTGACTTTGGGTCTCATGATGGACCTAGAAGCCCACAAGGCAGATGATGCAGAGGGAAAATGAATGTGAGGCCAAGGTGAACCAGGGCAAGTTGGAAGTCATGAGCACAAGTTGGAACCCAAGAAAGGCTGAAATCCATGTAAGTTCTCACTGCCTCTGACCTTGATGGTGTAGGTGTCCTGCAGAAAACAGGCATCTTTCATCACAGAGGTAAACATACACACCTGGCCCATGAGGTAGGTAAGCTTAGGAAGGAATCAGGGAACCCTGAAGGAATGGTCAGCCCAACTACTGTCTCATGCTGACATGATGAGTCAGCAATACAGTGCTGGCTCCCTTCAAATCTTGCATAAGAATCTCTGTTCAGCCCACACTGACCAGAAATATTCTGGAAAAGGAATTCTGGAAAACTTAGTTTAGCCTAGCCATATTAACACACTATAAAGCCACCATAATTGTGTATGTGTATGTGTGGTGACAGGGATCTGGTCCTAAATATCTTAACCAGACCACATTGGAATCCAATAAACTTGACCTCCTGGTAGCCATTTCTGAATCCTGAAATAGGTCCTGAATCCTTTTTCTTTGTGTTACAGCCTTTTTTTTTTTTTTTTTGCTTTCTGACCCCATTTTTTACTGTCCCTGACTCCTGTCTACTGCCTAGAGCATCACACTTAAAATGCCTTATTGCTCCTCTAGCGCTAAATCTCATTTCTCCTAAGTCTCCATGTGCTGTTACCTCTTGGATGACAGCTGCATTGGGCTGTTATTATTACTGTTGTTATTGTTATTTTTATTGTTAGAGGGCTTTGGTTCCCCCAAGTCATTTATGACCAGCTTGGTATTAGGCTGTTTGGTTTCTTTTCCCATTACACCAAATAAAGAGACCCTACAAGGAACAGAATGTAATATCACTTCAGGGCACCAATTTATGCAGTGAGCACAAACCCCACTTGTATCTCACAGAGGAACGGGTTTAAGATACAGCTTTTATAAACAGACACTTGGATCTCAGTGAGAGGATTTGAAAAGTCAAACATGCTGGGGCCATGACTATAAAAGTAAAGTTACAAGGCTCAGGAACCTTTCCAGAGACAGGCTTATTTCAAACATTGCTATCTCGTAGGTGTTATTCTTAGCAGCACATGGGTTCGTGTTGGCCCTCATTCCCACAGGCAGCTGGGGTGGAGTCCCATGAGGGCTTCATTAGGCTTCTGGGGAGTTTATTACAACACAATCCTGGATTCTCCTTGAGTCTTATCACGGCCTGTGAACCTGGCCTCTTCCTCTCCCTAAGAGCCCTCACTCATTTCTTTGTGGATGTGTTTATTCAATCAGTAAAAGTGAATCAGGTGCTTACACTGTGCCAGGTACTGCGTTGGGTCCAGAGAATACAAAGACAGATAAGACAAGAGTTCCCACCCTCAAGGACTTGGAAGTGAGATAGAGAGAATGTAATCTGATACACTCAGTAATGTGCGAGGGAGGCTCTAACAGAAGCCTGGACAGGAGAGCAAGGGGGACAGGTAACGGAGAGAGCAATTCACTGGGGGTGAAGGAGGATGTAGTTCACTGAGGAGGACAATTCTGCGAGACAGGGAGTTGTACTCCCAAAGTGTAACTGGGATTTTACTCTTGGCATAAGATCCTCCTCCACTGCCTAGAGAACAAACAGCATGCCAACTCCCCATTGAATATCCCTTTACTATGTAGAAACCCCAGCCTGCTCCCCTGACTTGCTACGTCTACTCTCTCCCATGCGCAGCTCCCCACTCAAGTTATGCAAAGCACTCACCATTCTTCACTTCAGTCCTGCCTTAGTGCCTGGGGAAACCCACCTGCTCTTCCTGCAGTGCCCTGCTCACTTCCCCTTGTCAGCCTTTTGAAATCTTACCCACTCTAGACAGTCCCAGTATTGGTTCTATATGGAAAACAGCAGGAGACTGATACTTGAAATTCGGTAAAAATTAAGTTTGCATACAGTTGGTATTTAATACATGCTTTATGTATACATTTGAAGATGATAAGAAGCAATTCTAAAACTCAGGGACCCAGAATTTTCTGGAAATCTTCTCCTAGGTGAAAACCCTTATCCTCCTACCTTTCCCACTAAGTGTTCATGATTCCATCAGAGTGGACACTGTGTTTCCATTACTCGAACCCCTCGCCTTCCCAAACCTTCACACTTCAGTGGGAAAGGTGCCACCCTTGACACAGGATGCTGGGGCAGTAGTAAGTTTCTAGCAGCAAAGATACAGACTGAATTGTTCATGTGTCTCCTCAGAAAAAGAGGATTCAAGGAGAAGATGAGGGGAGGTGGACTTATTTGCTTAGTGGATGGACATGTAGATGAACGAAGGAGCACAATCATCTTTTGTTTGAAAATTAAAATAGGGGAAATGGGTCAAAGGTGCAGAGATCCTTCTCTCCTTGTCTGAGTCTCAAACCTCCCCCCTCTTTTACTTATCAGAGAAAGGTCTGCACTTTGGAGCTAGTAAATCTGCTTGGCAGGTAATCGCTACCCATCCACCAGCTGCTGCCTTGGCAAAAGACGCATCGCCATCGCCATGGCAACACACAGGCAGGCTGACGGAGAGCAGTCCTGGCTCTGGGCCAAGGTAATCTGATGGCACTGGGCTTTGTTAATAGAAAGAGAAAAGCAGGCCAGAGCCGCTTGCCTGTCTGTGCCTTGGCCATACAGGCTGCTTGGGATCGGAGGGCAGGGCTAATTAACCGGTGCAACCAGCTGTGGGCTGCCGCTTGCCAAATCCTACAAGTGGCCTGAGCTTTCTCTCTCCCTAACCCTTGTCATCTTCCAAGGAGGCTTGGTCCTGGGGGATCAAGGGCCTTTTCTCAGTGATGTCATCTGAGTATTTGTAGAATTTCCTCTTTGTGGGAAAGTTCTCTGGCAAAGTAGAAGAAATCTGACTTTCCTCGAAGACCTCCTGGCCTTTCGAATTTTCAAAAAAGATTTTTCTAGAGTTTGGGGTTAGACAGACAATAGGGAGGTAGGGGGATGGGATGTTCATATTTTAGGCCATGCATTAGGTGTTAATCTGAAGCACTTTCAGGGAAGAGCATTAACATGCAAAATCTCTCATCAAATGAAACAAGTCAAGAAGTATCTTCAATTGGGAAATATAGATTATCTTGGAGGGACTAGTGTTGAAGGAAAGGAAACTAACATATTGAGTACCTAGTTCCTGACAGATGGGTCATGTACAAAAGTGTCTGCAAGGCAGGTCCCATTGTCACAGTGGTCCAGATGAGGAAACCAAATGTGTAGGGAGCTTGCCAAGGTCACACAGCTTAACTTGTAGTAATGTCTACTACATGGCCAAGCTGAGCTTAAAGCCTAGAATGCTCCAAAGTGCACGTCCTTTACTCAGTCCACACTACAGAGACCACAGCTACCCTCACAGTGTAACTGACATCCTGAAGAATATCTGGGTTTGAAGAAATAAATAACCTGACAAAGGATTTATAAAAATTTATCAATGTTTGCATAGCACAAACTTTACAAAGGTAAACAATAATTTACTTTTGCATGACCATTGTTTAAGATAATAATAATTCCTACCTGAGTGTCTATGTACTAGGAATTTTATGTATGTTATCATTATGCTCCAAAATAGGGATTCTAACCTCATTTTATAGATGAAGCACCTAAGGCTTGAAGGGTCTGGGGAGCACGTGAAAAATACTGTATGATAACAGGGTTGATCAACTGGAGAATCTGAGAACCTTGGAGGCGGTATATATCTGTAGCTTTAAAATCTCAGCAAGCAGGTGCCTAGAGGGGCAGGGTTTCTGTGATTAAGGAATGGAGGTGGATGTGAGGGAGGACTGGCTTTTTGCACTAGGAGCATCATCCACACCCAGAAAAATTCCAGGACTGATCTCTCTGAAGTTGGCTAAGTTTTTTCCCAAATAGAAATAGCACTTCCAGCTGGAAAGAAGTTAGAGAAGGCAGAGGAAAAGAGGTCATGACCAAGAGGGAATGATATTCTAGTCCTTTTCAAGGCCTCTGCTTGAAGTATTTATAGCCAGAACAAAAGCAATGTCAGAGCTGAGGAATGGAAGGGGAAGATTAGCATTCATCAGGTACCTCCATCATGCCAGTCATTCTGTCTCCTGCCTTTCACTTAATGCATATGCTTTTATTAGATACTATGTGTATTACAGTTATATAGTGTTCATATCATACTATATAAATGCATATTAGACTAGATATTATACTCCCGTGCTACTAATGATAAATTGGGTTGCAGAAATGATCAATTGACTTATGTTAAGAAAGAACTAGTCAAGAGAACATATCTCCTCATCTTTAGTCATTGTTCTTTCAGGATTTCCAGGTGACCGTATATAGGCTCATATAGTTGCAAACTCAGGAATGAGGCCCAGTTATGAATTAACCTGGGCACTGGGAGTCAGAAGTCAGATAAACAGGAGCCAAAAAAAGGATGCTGAGCAGCAACGTGGGAAAGCCAACTGCCTACTTGCTTCAAGGTTAAACTGAATTTGGGAACTGAAGACAACACAGAGTCAGAAACAAGACAGAGGTGCAGTAGGAGACAAGGAACACAATCCTAAATTACTTGTGAAGAAGATACCAAAGATCAGATTCTCATCAGAGACTGGCATGGTGTAAGAAGATTCTGAACATGCTTTCAAACTCATACTCTCACTTTCCCTTCTTCTCTGCCTTTCTTCTATTTGTCCTACTGACTCTCAAAGTCCTGGGAAGTTAATGCCCCTCCCTACCTGTCTTCTGACTTACGTTGAAGCTGTCCCCCTAGAGCATGACGGAGGCACATGCCCTACCCTGCATTAGGGTCCCGGACAGTCTGGTTCATGTAGAAGCTTCTGCCACTCACCATTCTGAAGAGACTGTGCTTTGTTGTTTCTCTAGAGTGAAAACAGTGTAAGGCACAAGTTGGTGTTTACTATTTTTCTGTTGCCCAGGCCTCCTCACTCTTCTGTTAAAGAGGGAGAAAAGAAAATTTCTAGGCTGTAAAAAGAAACATCCTCTGAGGGTGTTCCAACCTAGACTAATTGATCTTACCTTTATTATTCATACCCTTATAGAATGTATAGAAGTCCCTGAGTGATCATTTCTCCAGCTTATATTCTTGGCATTGCTCTCTGAACTACCTCACCCAACACACACACTAGGATCCACGTGACAAAGCCTGAGTAATACTATTTTTGGCCACTGCATTGAGAATTGGGACAATACAGTTAAAATGAAGTGTGCAGCTACAGGGTTCCACCGAGTACATTATAGCTTAACTTCTATCTCACATCTAGTAGTGACAAGACACCTGGATTCCAGTTCTGGTTTTTATATCAGTAGTTCACTGTGTGGCTTTGAGTAAAACCTCTTCCTTCACCAGGAATCAATTTCCTCATCTATCAAATGGAAAGCTTTAATCATACTCTGTAAGCATCCTGGGATTGGGCTGTGAGATTGCTTCTTCCTTTGCATCTGTCATTGAGTTTTCTGCGTAAGATGTAACTTGAGGAAAATCTCTGTGTGAATCTGCACCCCAAGCTATCCTAAATATGGCAAAGCCAAGCCATTTCCTGTGAAGTTTCCTTGGAGGCATAAAAAAGCAGAGCCTGTGACTTCTCAACTAAGTACATTTTTTCCCCAGACCTACTTGAGGGAGGATGGGATGGGAACACTGTGTCAGACAGAATCAAAACGTACCACACAAGTGGAGTGCTCGGCTAATCCAAACAAAATGATGGGGGTGGATGGTCAGAGCCTGAACAATTTTAATGCAGGCATGAAGATAGGCCACACAGTTAGATCAGAATTTAAATAACCTCACATCACATGTTGCATTTTAAAGCCCCCCTCACAAGCACTCAAAAAACTTCCAAATGTTTCATTTTGAGAAGCAGATGCCCCTGGAAATGAAGACCATTCCTTTATTGTATTCTCCTTTCTCCCTTTCCCAGAGTTAACTGCTTGCTCTCCAGGACGGGGAATTCTGGCAGATGGGGCTTCCTCTGCAGAGAGAGGAATAGTGACTTGGTAAGCAACATGTTCATGGGACAGACTGAGCCAGAGTGTCCCAAATACAAGACAGAAGAGGCACATTGGTCAGCAGCTCTGTGAGGTACCACCCAGTCTGCCAAAGCTCATGGACTATATATCCTTGATGTCAGACACAATCCTAGGCACCAGGGATGAAGTGGTGAATAAAACAGTGTAGTCCTTGCCCTCATGGAATTTTCTGTCTTTTAGAGCCAGAAGAAAAATTTAAATTACAGGTGAGGAAAGTGAATTGGTACCCCAATTCACTTATCCAGAGGGTAAGATGAGATCATCAGTGGACAATGAGTTTGATTAGAAGTGAATCTCTTGACATGAGGGAGAATGTAATATAGACAGACCACACTGTTCAGATCCAACATAAAGAAGCTGAGAATATTGGAGGCCTGCTTCATGTTGAGCAAACTTAATGGTAAAAATCAGACTGTTCAGTTATAGAGGACTCTGTTGGATAGAAGAATGGACAGACAACAAAGACTTCCTCCTCATTTTGTGCTTTATTCTGCCAAACAAGATGTTCTTGAATTGTAAAGTCATGTACTTTTTAATATTTTTCTTTTGATATATTCATATTTATCCCCTTTCCTTTTCCTTGGTTATTCATTGGTATTCTTCTCCATATACACCATTCAAATGACTGCAAACATACTACTTGTTCAACTCCTAAAATACGCTCTAAGTAACTTAGTGATTATACTTTTACAGGTAATGTAGCTAGCTCTAGGTGTTGTGCCTATGAAGAAACTTATACAGAGACGAGGATGGTGCATTAGGAAAAGAAAAGGTCTGGATGACAGTGAAGTGGAACAGCTGCCTTCGAATGGCTGATGGGATAAAATGTGAGTAAGGAATAAGAATGTGAGTTGCAGGAGAAAGCTGTTGACTCGGTCTGATGTAGAATGTTTATGTAGAAAGAGATGTACTACTGCCATGAGTTTCCATAGGAGTTTTTATGCTTATATATAAACCTCAGATGAGGAATACTGTGATATATGGCCCTCCAGTAGACATTGGGAGGGGCCTCCTAGATCTCCCTTCAGTGAAGAACTTGGAGCCCCAGCCTCAAGCCCTTTCAGGGACTGCTTCTGTTCTGGACAGCTACCTCGCCCAAAGTCATGCCTCTTCTCAAGACAATGAGGATTCAGTGACTGATCAATGTGGCAATATAGGGACCTGATTCAACATTAAATAATTTTGGAGGGCTGGTCTAGCTCCAGCCCTTCCCATGGGATAAGGTGAAGATTTTGAGACCGCATTCTTACTTGACTCCTTCCTCTTCCTAAACCTACATATTCCCTTTCCTATAAACAGGTATTGATTCCAAGGACATAGCTTAAAATATCTTGCACGTTTATTCGGATTCTGTCTCAGAATCTTCACCCCAGGAAACCTAATATGTAACATCACCCAACATATTAAAGTATAAGATTTTTTTGTGTGGGGGTGGTAATTACAATTTGTGAACATGATTGGGGAATTAAGGACTCTCATTTTTTTTCCTGGCACTCTTTAAGAGCTAAGTCATTTCATCCACCCTTTTATCTACTCTCTTATTTTTTGTTTTCTCCTCTCTCTTTTCCCCCCTACCACTGACCATTTCCCATTTAGTTTAAGATAATTGGAAATGAACTGTATCATAACAAAAGCTATTTTCAGCACCTTGGGCAGCAGTGTATAAGCTACCCCCACCATCCATCCATCCACCACACACACATATACACACACACTCTTAATATTTTTATTCTCTCAATAGCTATCCTAGACAGACTCTAGAGTATCTTTGTTAGTCAGGTTGATACTATTTTTTAAGAAAGATTTTATTTATTTAGAGACAGGGGAAGGGAGGGAGAAAGACAGGGAGAGAAACATCAATGTGTGGTTGCCTCTCACATGGCCCCCACTGGGGACCTGGCCCACAACCCAGGCATGTGCCCTGACTAGGAATTGAACCAGCAACTCTTTGGTTTGCAGACCGAGCTCAATCCACTGGCTATGCCAGCCAGGGCAGGTTGATACTATTAATGTGATTTCTGAAAGTGGATGGAAAAATTAGACCTCTGAGTTGGTATCCAACTTTGAAAGTTTATGATTTTTGCTTGAATTTCTTATGTATGCCCCAGCCCTTTTTCCTTTGGGCTGGAGGAAAAAAGAATCATTTTTCTTATGCTCCTTTCTTAAGGAGCATACTTTTAACCTGCCCAGACAATGGATTTATATATTAATCAAACTGGGCATATTAGTGTTTCTGTTGAAAAAATTTTACTGAATCATTACAAACCACTCATGATCTTTTATGTACTTGGCTCTCTGGCTTGTCTAACCAATAAAGACAGCTAAAGAATAAATAAACACACTCACATATATTAGAGGAAGTAATTAATTTTTTTACTCAGAGTAATTTTAAATTGTATTATTTGCTCTGCTATTTGCTCTGTATGTAAAAATCACCTTTGGCACATATTTGAAACTATTTTATTCCCATATATTTTTCAAGCAAATATTGGCTCTTTTTAGTTAAAACATCAATATAGAAACTATTTGTAGAACTACGCCATTGGCTTTGCTTATATTTAAGTGAAATATATGGAAAGAGAATGAGAGCTCTTAAAAATTACTAGTATGTATATTAAAAATATAGACAGAAACTTAAACCAAACCAGCTTAAATAAAAGATACTAATTGTGGGGAATAAAAAAACACTAGCTCTAGGGAAGTTTTTTTCTACTTAAAGTGGAAAAATTAAGGTTCTATGCTACTAACATGAAGACGGAGTTTCCATGAGTTCTGCAAACTCCTAGCAGAGAACAAAATCACTCTGCCTTCCATAGGGAGCTTTTGTGCTTTCCCTGAAAAGTGCTGCCTCAGACTTCAGAGGCAGAGGAGATATTGCTTCTGCCCAGGGGATTGGAAACTGTCCTTGAAGGAGTGAAAGCTAACTTGAGGGACTGCTCTCATTGATTCTGTTTTCAAATGAGTTGAGAAATGACCTGCCTTGAGCAGAGAGACAGCTCTGGTCACCTTATGCCTTTAAGTTATAAAGACCCCCAAAATAGTAAAGGCACTGAAAACAGTCTATGCTTTGCTATTACTACTACTACTGATAATAATAATAATAACAGCAAAAGAATAACAAGTAGGAAAATAAGACTTACAATAATGGCTTCTATGTAGGGGTCCGTATTATATGCCAATCATTACTCTAAGCATTTTACAACACTTACTTCTCCTAACAACTCTCATGTTGTATTATTAGCCCATTTTACAAATGTGGCAACTCAGAGTTGGACCAGTTATGTGCTGTCCAAAGTGAAGAAGTAAAAACAAAACAAAAAGGTGTGTTGAATGAGTGTATAAATTCCATAACCCTGATAAAGCATTTTTTAAATTAATTTTTCAGATAAATGCTTGATTTGGGATGGAATTTTAAAAATTAAAGCAATGACTTTTTTCTAGACAGATAATGTTGATCACTGGTCAAAAAAATTAGAAAATCTAGGATCTAATCCCTCTCCTGACATTAATACTTGCAAAAATGTGGAGAATTTCCTTTCTCTGTCTCTCTGTAAAGTAATCTCTGAAATATTTTCAGGTATTTAAAAAATAATAGTGTCTGAACATCACTGTCAGACAGGAAACAATGAATAAGAAGCCTCCTAAGTAAAGTAAAAAGAGATAATTCTTTATCCCAGTTCGATCAAAACCAGAATAGTGAAAATAGGTTAAAAATATGATTTAGGTACATTCCTTAACTACACTGGCTTTGTATGTGGATGAAACAAATTAAAAATTCTTCTTCACACCGTCTTGACTCTCCTGCCCCCGAGTCTCTGTTCAGACAGAGACAAATGGAATTCCCAGCTCTGTGGCCAAGCGGCACCGGCCTCAGTGCCTGGAAGCTGGCTGTGGGATGGTGGGCAAGTCTTGTCACTTCTGTGGGTTCCCGCTCCTCCTTCTGAACCAGGCAACAACCTACATGACCCCCAAGGCTTCTCTGAGTCACTTATTCTTTGATTTTGAATAAAAATAGACATATTATCAATTCTTCCAAAATACGTTCATGGATTATGCCCTAGAAACTTCTTACAATATATAGACTACACCCAAGACCAAATTAATGTACTAACTTATTTATTTTTTTCAAAAGGTCTCTCTTGAATTTCTGTTGTGCACAGCATGTTGCTATAGGTAGGCACACAGGATAACACAGTGACTGTGTATCATAGGGGTAAAGACGAGAACTCTGCAAAAGAATTATTACCGTATATGATGATAGTACTATTATTGTGAACAGTACTATTAGAATATATCAGTATTTATTAGTATATCAGTATATATTATTATCAGTGAATTTATTTTCACAAGGATATAGGTAGGTTAATAATATCAAAACTATGTGTACTATAAAAGTAAGCAAATAGGTAAATACATTGTGGATCCTGAGAGCCAGGTTTCTCACTGGTAGAGAAAGGACTCTGAAATGGGAAGGGAGATGGTAAAGATAAACCCTGTGCTGTTGAATTGGAATCAAAAGTATTATTATGATCTCATAATTTTTAACAAAAAATAGATAAATGGATGCAAATGTGTGAAATACATGTACAAAAATTCTTCCTAACTCTCATCTCTAAGTCAGCTTAGGTGCAAATGACATCTTAATAGTAATTAGCATACCTAGCATCCAGAAATTGGTTTCCATATACTATTTTCTCACAAAAATAATAAGGGCTCCTTGGAGAAATGGCTGATTCCAGAACCAATACAATGCAGGGAAAGTACAAGATGAGGCTCATTAGCTTAAATAGTAGCTTAGAACTGGACATGGTGAAAATATTCATATCATGGGAATCAGGAAACAAACAAAAAAAAATCACAGCTCTCTTTCTCTTTTCCTCTCCCTCTCTCTCCCTCTCCATCGCCCCCTCCCCCACTCTCTCCATAACCTTATCTTGGGTTACCAGTGTAAGAACATGCTTAAAAAATTATGGTGTTATTTCAAAAGGATCCAGGAGCCAGTTTCGAGGAAATCCTAATGGCCCAATCAAGATCAATATATGCAATAAAATAAATAATGACAGTAATGGATTATAACTCTCATGGACTAAAATAAATATCCATGAGATCATACAGCTATAAATTTTTTAAAAGAATGAAGAAATAAATAGGAGAGATGGGAAAACTCTTCCTTACAGCAGAATCTTAATTAATAAATGTACAAGGAAAAGTAAGAAGAGAAAATCACCATTTGGGGACCACCACAGTAATAATTATTGCAGGGAAGAACCATTAATGGATCATAAAATTAATGGGGGAAAGTATGATGAGAAACAGGTTATTTGCATACTCAAAATATCTCCTCACAAAGTATTTATTAAATGCAAAAGGGGAAACTGTAACTCCATGGGGAAGAAATCTGGCAGATAAAACCTTATGCAAGTGTTCTTATTAAATCATTAATAATAAGACTAATGTTGATACCTTATGGATCTCCTATAAGATGCACTGTGAATGGTATGAACATTGCTTTGGTAATGCTATTTTACACACAAAAAATTAATAACTGAATTTAATCATGGGGGAAGATCATACAAACCTAAACTGAGGGAAATTCTACAAAACGACCTGCCAAGACTCTTCCAAAGTATCAACTCATGAGGGGCAAAGAAAGATTGCCCCTCATGACATATTGAAGTATAAGAAGATGTGACATCCAAATGACATTTGGAATCTGGATTGGCTCCCAGACTAGAAAAAGGACATTTGTGGGATGATTGGTAAAAATTGTGTAAGATCTGTAGTTTAGATAATGCTATTGTGTCAGCATCGTGTTCCTAGTTTTGATCATTTTACCATGGTTATACCATGGACATCAACATTTGGGGAAGCAGGGTGAAGTATATATGGGAATTCTGTCACATTTTCATAAGTCTAAAATCATTTTAAAATTAAAAATCAGAAATTTAAAAGCAAAGTAAAACAAGTATAAAAATAAAATTATTAGTACTCTTCTCCTGCCCTATATTGTAGTATAGTATCCCACTGAGGCAACTTACTATGAATTTGGTGTTTTTGAAGGTATACTATTCCATGTTCCTTAGTAGGGACACATATTTGTATATTATTCTTTGTTGTTGTATCTGAAGTTCAGGGTGCAAGTTTATGTTTGTTTTACTCACTGCCGAATGCAGAGCACCTACAAATTAACCTTTGGCACATAAGCTCTCAATATATATTCATTTAATAAATTAGCAGTAAATACGGGATTATATTTTAGTCCTGTTTGCTAGCTTTGTGACTTTGCAAAAATTGTTTAACTTCCCTTGGTTTAGATTCTGTCATCAGCCAAATGGGCATATCCTTGCCTACCCCATGAGGTTATCGTGAGGGTTAAATGTCAAAAGCAGGTAGCAGAGTGCCTGGTACACTTTGCGAAGCCCATCACTGCTGAGTATCCTCTCTCCTCTCAAAATCTGTCTAGTTATTTTAGAGGGATCCCGTTAGATACACATCAAGTATGCTGTTTCTGTTTTTTTCCCGTGTGACCCCTGAGTTTGAGTTCATCACGTTATTTTTAAAATAGCAACTCTCTGCTTCAGGTAAAGTTCTCATAATACTAGATTTATATTAACTTTCCCACCCCACAGGTAAAAAGGATGAGATCATCCTTCGATGTCACAGATTTATGATGATATAGGTTCTGTCTTAGAAATTCCTTTACATCCAAGACTGTTTGGGGAACTGGGAGACTGAACAAGGAACCATCCTGTATCAGGACCTCCCTCTGGACTGAGTTAGGTAATTCACACCCTTTCTCTCAGTTAATCCTGGGAAGTAGCAGTGATGCCCATTTTACAGAGTTCAGGAAACTGAATGTCATGTAAGTTGTGTCCTAGCTGTATATCATCAGACTAGAAGATAGAGTCAATAAATTGATAATTAAAAAATGACTATGGAGACAAATGGAAGCATCTGAATAGACACAGTCAGTTATCAATCATAGCCTGTATTCTTCACATCAATAAAGACAGGAAATTTGATTTTCCCCTCCAACACCCACTTTTGCATAACTTGCATGCCTCTTCTTTACTGAAAGTAGTATTTATCACAGTCCTACTGTGTATATATTTGGAGGAATACTATGCTTCTTAAAAATGCAGTAATAATTTTCTTCATTTAACGCACTGTGGCAGAGACCCATGTGGGCAGCTTTTGACAGGGCACTAGGTATACGATGAACATTTTTAAAAGATGGTGAACAAATTTACTCTCCTTCTGCATCTTCTATTTTGTTTCTCTTTCATCTTGTGTGTAAATTCATTCAACCCAGGAATCAATGAGAAGCAGCAGAGATGGCTGGGGCTGGGGAGCCAAGGTCAAACCCCTGTCATCTGCAGTCGGAGGAGGATAGGTGACTGCTCTGCAAACCCTTCACTCACACTGCCCTTTTCTGTCCTCACTTCTCAATTGGTGTTACTTATCTGAGGCTGCTCTTCTTACTGGTTGCCTTGAACATACCGTTGCTATTTATACCCATGTTTTACACTTCACAAGGGCCTTTCCATGTACTAACTCATTCCTCTGCACAAGCAACCTGTGAACCTCAGAAGGATGATGGTTCGGCCTAAGATCAATGGTTTGCAAATGAACTTGAGAATATCACTCTTTTCAATGCACCATGGCCCTCTGAACACAGACAGATACCTGACAAGTGACCTATAGCTCACATCCCAAACTCATCTGACTGGCAGGGCTGGTCCTAGAAAGCATGTGGGTTTTCAACACTGAACCCTCTGTCTGTCTGTCTCTAATAGTGTAGGTTTCAAGCTACAGAAAATTTGAAGCTAAGATAGAGGTTTTAATGAGCAATTGTAGCTACTTCATCTCCAGGTGGCATCTTGGTTTTGAGAGTAGCTCCAATTTTTTGGTCCTGGGCTTTATTTACTTCTTATCTGTCCGTTGTTTGCAAGAGGAAAGAAAAGAGAATTCTTAAACAGACTGGATGGGAAGTAATGCAAGAAAGATAGTTACAGGCTTCTCCATCCATATTTTTCCCATTCTCACCAAGGAGAGGATAAAAGGAAACTGGTAGAAATAGAAAAGGGACTATGTTGAAGAGGAACCGTTCAGTGTTAAGGGCTGTTACGTACTCAAAGAATATCAAGAGCAATTATACCCTTGCTCTGGCAACCTTTGAAGAAAAAGACAGTTTGGCTGTTGAGACAGCTATTCTTGCTTTGCTATGCTTTCTAAGCACTAAATAATTAGTTCTAATGAGTTTTCCAAAGGAATTTTTTTCAGTACTGAAGGAAACAAAAGGTAGGGTCCTAGGGGAAAACCTGAGCAGAAGGCGAAAAGATGGTTATTTAAAGAACTTAAACTGAAAAAGCGTCAATTTTGTGATCAACTCTGGCATTTGGAGACAGATTGGCCTTTTGATATGACCACACTGTCACTGAGCTCTAGCACTTTCAAGTGCCTCAGAGACTCTGAATAGAAGAAAGACATACTTTATCTTACCTACTTTTATTTCACCTGACAACTGAGCCACCAATTCAGTGTTTGAACAATTAGCAAGCATAACAATGACAATGGAACCTGCAGCGAAGATATTATTTGGAGGAACAGATTGTAATGAATAATCCAGCCTTTGTCATCGCAGCCCTAGGGAGCACTGTGCACGTTGGCTGTTGATTACCCTGGAAATAATAATTTTTGTTTAACAGTCTGGTTAGAGAAAGCAGATCACCCACATGGCATTCTGAGTTGGGCTCGGCATTGCCTTTGGAAGCTGCACAGCTCTGGGTCAGACGACTGGTGGATTCTGTGTGCAAAATAAAAAGCCACTTCAAAGCCCCATTGTTTCCCTGGGAGCCACCCAGCCTAGGGGGCGAACGGCCATGCTTGTGCCAGTGGTGCAGCTCTCCCGGGTTCCTGGAGGCTGGAGAAATGTTATCAGTGGTAGCTATAAGACTGTCTGACTTCTTCAATTCAGCTCTCAATTTTTGTTTTCATCCCTCAGTAACTGGAATTGCGTCCCTGGAGAAGGTATAAACTGGCCTCACAGATGAATGCAGCACAGAAGCGCGGGAACACAAAGAAAGGAGACAGCAAGTATGTGAGCACAGAGTGAACAAGGACCAGACGTACTCCCCTTGTACTTCCTCATAAGGGTATGGCTGACCTAGGAGTGACTGTGCAGCTCAGTTCAGCTCAATGGACATTTATTGAGATCCATTATCTGCTGGGGTCTAGCAGTAGTAGTGTGAAAAATAATGATAATAATGACTACTATTTATTTAGCACATTGTACTTGTTAGACAAGGCTAAGAATAAAAAATGTGCTATCTCATTTAATTCTTACAACAACCCTGAAACATACAGATTATTGATAGCAGAGGAGAAGGAGGGTTAGAGCTATTAAGTGCTTGCTCATGCGACTATGCCTAGAAAAAAGGGAAAGTCAGATGCCGATCTAGGTCTGATTTCTTAACACTGCACATGCTCCTTGTGGAAAATTGTTATCTGTTCACCAAAATCCATTTATACACCTTCCTGAGCCTCTTTTGCCATTGAGTCTAGCTATATAGGCCTTCTCACTGGTATACAGTAAATAGAAATGATGTATATCTAGTATCAAGGCTTTAAAGAAGAAGTATGCTTCCTCCAAGACTTCTTTCTCATTCCGTAGTCCAAATGCCAATAAAACACAGTGCTGTGAAATAATACAACACAAGGTGGAAGGAGCCTGAGCCACCAAATCACTGCATAGAGGGAGGGAAAAAACATACTAACCAGGAATATTCACTTTGGACTGTTACATGACCAAGAAAGAATTTTGCCCTAATTAATACACTGCCTAATGCAAATATAAATAAGTCATAGCTTTTATCTTTGAGTCAAGGTAGACAACCAGATTTTAAAAAGCATATTTTTATGTTTTGTATATTTTTGACTGCCAACATTTTCCCCCCCTCAGGGTGCTTTCTTCTACTAAAGCTCTCAGCACTGGGAGAAACCTATTTTATAAAAAACATATCTGAGGATACAAGAATATTAATCTTGGATAAGAGAAAATAGAACTAGGAAATCGTTTCATCGTTTTCAAAGGAAGGGTCGTGAAGTGCAAGATGTGTTAGCTTTAGTTTCTGAGTCCCTAAGAAGCAAAATTAGAATCAATAGATAGAAGATTTAGAGAGTCAATGTTTAGTTCATTATACAAATGCCTCTTTTATTTGGCCAAAGTGCAAAAAGATAAGAAAGTATACCTTCAGAAAATAGTGAGTACCTCATCTGTAGGAGTCTTTAAGGCTTAATGAGTTTGCACGGCCATTTAGTATAAATATCATAGAGCAAATGTGGGCAGTGAATGGGGACCTTCAGGTCAGTACATCCTCTAATCAGGAGACCCTGTGATCCTAGAAGCATTTGGTTTTCTGAGTCTTTGAATCAGCTTCTATGATTCTGTCTTTGCTTCCTGATGTGATGTCTCAATGTGTGTGTCTTCCTGGAGAACATAAGTATAGTGAGTGGAGTCTGTTCATTAGAAGACTATTTTGGTTTGAATCCTGGCTCTGTTTCTCTCTAGATGTGCATCTTAAACCAGTTATTTAACCTTTCTGCACCTCAGTCTTCTCATATGTAAATGAAGACAATCACCATCATCATCATCATAATGCTTGCCACATAGGGTTTTTGGAAAGAGTAAGTGAGCACTTAGAACTGTTCTTGATACATTTTAAGTGCTCAGTAAACATGAGCTATAATTATCACTGGGGTGTGCCATTTAACCTTGATGCTTCCTTGTTCCACCTCCGATTTACCAGCCCATTCCCCTCTTCTCCCGGAATCTCCCAATCTCTGCACCAGAAAAGTGATCATAAATATATTCCTCTGCCGGAAAAAAGGTCCTCATTCTAACAAGTGGGCATGTAATATCAAAGTCAATGACTATAAAGAATGATTGATACAATTTCAGATATGGTGCCCTTTGTAGATAATGACAAAGCTTTTTGACAAAAGGTCTTCTTGGAATTAATTTGGAAGAACCATCATCTGAGAGATTAAGAAATTAGGAATTATGGTACTGGCCATGTGTCCAGTTCTCTGAACCACAGCCATCTCATCTATAAAATAGATCATCTGGGCTTGGTCATTTCTTTGACTTCTTCCCTCTCTCCTAAAGCTGGGGTGTGGCTCTGTTCTTGAAGTAGCTGATACTGTTACAGAGATTTTGCCAAGTGTGAGGACTGAGAATATCACTGGGGATGGTGACCCATTTTGCTGACCCAGATACGTGTTGTGTTTATGTGTATTAAAATAAAAACCTAGGAAAAACCATGACTGATCAAAAAAGAGAAACTGTCAGAATGAGAACAGAGCTAAAGAAGTTCTCTGTCCTTCTGAAACATTGAGTTTACTTTTTAAGAGGTCTTTACACATTTCTTGCAAAAGCTTTCATTGACCTAAATAGCTTATGTTCCAAGACTTTCAAGCAGCATCTGTATTCTTTACTTTATATAGGATTTATTCCATTAAACACCCAAACCTAGGTGTTCATGAAGCATTATTTCCCAGCAGATATTACAGTTACTCATTACATTTTCTCACATATTCTAGATTTATCTTCCTCTCCCTCCCATTCTTATATATTCTCTCTCTCTCTTTTTCTTCTCACCCCCTTCCTCTCTGTCTGAGTTACAAGTTAGTTCTCCAGATTCTATAACTGAAATATATAACTAGAATATTTTAGGTATTCAAAGTAGCCTGGAGTTAGAGGGTAAGTATGACACCAAGAGATAGGTTTAGACATTAACCTCCAAGTTCCAGAGGAAGGAAACAGAATCAAGAGCTGACCATAAAGGGAGAGAGAGAAATTCAATAGAAGTAAATAGAGGGTTCTAATAATATAACGAATATAGAGTATTTGACATTCATTTTATTGGCCTCTAGATGCTTGAGTTATGAGTGGGTCAGCACTGGTAAAAAATGGAAATATTTTGGGTACAGTATTATTCAGTTATTTATTCATTCAATACATAGTCTCATTCCCTATGTGCCTAACTACCTTATTACAGTTCTATAACCGTTTATCTCTCTTCCTCTTCAATTACTCTCAAGCCTGTACTGAACAATGGTAGACACCAGCGACATGTGGCTCTCATGCACTTGCAATGTAGTTAGCATGACTGCGGAGCTGAGTTTTAATTTTATTACATTTTCTTGATTAATACACATTTAAAAATTGAAGCTTTGTTTGACTTTATGCCTTCTGCTGCTAGCATGCAGGGACCAGATGTGGGCTGCTCCCTCCATCGCCATTCCAAAGTGAGCGGATGTCAGGAGCACAAGCAGGCAGAGGTGGAAAAGAAGCGGACATGTAATTTGATTTTTTAAAAATAGGTTGTTATAAGCCACTGAGATCTGGCCATTGTTGTTAAGCAACGAAAGTGACTTACACAGCCAATGTCTCACAGACCAAGCCGAACGTCAAACTATGTTATCTATGTGAAACAATGTATTTTAAATACCTACTTGGTATATGACTTTAGGAAGAATACATAACTATTTAGCACTCCCATTTAAATGTTAAACTATTCCGTTATGGGTGAGAGTTAGGGATAAAAATTGCAAATTGGATACATCTTCCAGTTATTAATAAATGTTAAGACTCCTTGGTGGCAAAGTAGGTATTGTGCAATATGAACCTTTCATGGAGTGATAAAGTTGAAAACATTACCATCAAGTCTAGAGCACTTTTGAGGCCAAACTTTATAGAAAATTAAAATTTGCTTTTAAATCATTCTAAATTTTAAAATTGTATCATTATCAAAATATTATCCATATGCTTTCCTGGATTGTTTAATTACCAAGGTGGCAGTTAAACAGATCAAGAGACTCTATTAACAGACAAACCCAAAAGCAAATATGATGAAATGTAATCACAGGGAGTAAATAAGGTGGAATTTCCCAGGGCCTCCCAGAACTCAAGCAAGATTCTGAACATGATTTATGCCTCACTACAAGAACTGGAACTCACCACTCCCTGTACTACTGGACAGAGACAGCATGTTAAGGTAAAATACCTACTTATTGAATGATCTATTTGCAAGTCAGAAAGTTAGAATTTATCCAATGAAAACTATATTTTGTACTTTCCCTTCTGATACAAAGTGAAGTTCTAAAATAGTATTAATTCCAGAGTTCCCTGGCTAAAAAAAAAGAATAATATTTGAAAACTGTAAGAGGCAATACACTTTTATTCCATGGTCAAAATACATTGTGATTTTCTTGCTTTGTTTTTAACACAGCAGTGAAGTATATGAGCATATACACATTGATGGAGTTGGGGGTGGGTCACGGAATTCAAAAAACAACAACTTTGAAGCTCATTTTAAAATTGCTAACACAGGGAGCTCCAAGCCCCAGGTCAGAGACCAGTACTGGTCTCTAGGCTGCTAGGAACTGGCCACACAGCGGGAGGTAAGCAGTGGGCTTAGCCAGAACCACCACCTGAGCTCCATCTCCTATTGTCCCCCAATCGCCCCACACCAACCGCAACCACCACCTCCCCCAACCCCAACCCCCGTCACTGGAAAAATTGTCCTCCATGAAACTGGTCCCTGATGCCAAAAAGGTTGGGCACTGGTGTTCTAACACATATCTAGGCAGAATAAATGTTATTGCTCTAGTTTGCCCAATGTGTTGTGGTCCTTTATGGCAGTAACTGGTGAACAAATGTAAGTGTGTATGTACATCATTAGGTCTTCCAGACTCCACAAATCCATGGTGATGAAAAGAGAAATAAATGGATAGATTACTGATGGGATAGATGAATGACTAATAAGCTTATGTATATCACTTGTGTTCATGTGTGTGTATCTATCTATCTGACTATATACATGCATGTACATTTAAAGGTACAACACAAAAATGTGTTACTTATATTGATGTCAATATGCTGATCTAATGGCTCAATGTATGTAATTATTATGTTTCTGAAAATTAGAGCTTATATTGTTTTCACATTAATTTTTAATGTAAAATGTAAGTTCATAATATGAATGATGAGAGAATCAGAGGATATTAATATTGGAAGAGACCACGAGTTTCCCTAACTCGGCTCCCTAGTTAAGAATCCTTTGTAATTTATCCCCAGAAAACAACTATCTGTTCCTTATTTAAATAATTGTTTACCACCTACGCAGACAGATTTTTCACTGTGGGGCATTAGAAAGTTCTTACCTTGAGCTAAATCAGTCTCTTAGTAACTCCCACTCAGTAGTGTGGTTTTCTGTTCAGAAGTTATGCAATTTTTTCCTCCACATTTTGTATAATGGACACCATTATGGCTCTCCTGAATTCTCTGTTCCAAGATAAACTTTTCTATTTTTTGACAATTCTTCAAATCTTATTTATCGTAAGAATAATTTTTTAAAGAAAATATTTTTGTAAAGTACACAATCACCTTTGTAACATACTTTGTAAGTTTATTTTGGTAGTACTAAGCTTCTCTATAAAACAAAACTTATAAGTGTGAAATTCTTTCAAAATATTTTCTTCAAGATAATCTGTGAAATTTGCAAATCTTTAAGTGGTATATGCCCCATTCGTCAATTTTTTTAAATTGTAGATGATGTTATTCTCCTTGGAATTGTATATTCTTACAGCATCTTTTATACTTTTATTAGGGCTCAGAGCAGCAAGCAGAAACCACCATGGGTATTTTTAAGAAGAGTTTTAAAACAGAGAAATAGTTGCTTTAGACTTTCTAGAAGATTCTGAGGAATATGCTGAACAGTGAAGAGGTACCCAGCTTCAGTGGGTATTCTTCTAAAATGAGGAAGCACAGGGAATAGGGGCCCACCGCAACTGACTTCAAGAACAAAGTGCCATGCTCCTACCCAACAATCAGGAGTCAGGAAGTGCCTACCAGTACCTACATGTGAACATCGGAGCTGAGTCCTTCCGCCGCCACCACCACAACTGTTTCTCAAAATGGTGAAGCTGGAAAATGGACACCAATTCTGCTACACAATTTTGCTTGCCAGAGAGATGCATCCAAAGCCGCAGGAAGATGCCCCCTACCAGGATTTTGGTTCTAAAACTTGCATGACTACACTCAATAAGTGCACTTAACTTACATCCAGATCCTGAGCTTCAAGAGCCTGTAGCAAATTAGTGTAGAAAAAGTAATTTGTAATGTTCTGTGCTTGGCAGTACAGGCTGATACACTAACAGGGGTGTCCAACTCATGACCTGTGGGCCACATGTGGCCCAGGATGGCTATGAATGCAGCCCAACACAAAATCATAAATTTACTTAAAAGATTATGAGATTTTTTTGTGATTATGCATCACAATGTATTTAATGTGTGTCCCAAGAAAACTCTTCTTCTTCCAGTGAGGCCCAGAAATGTCAAAAGGTTGGAAACCCCTCCTGGGAGATAGTGGGAATGGATGCTAAGCATCAATCTGCCATATCCTAAGCAGTACCTAGGCATTCAACCTTGCTGGAAAAAAATGAAGTTAGCTGAATACCAACCGTGTTTGAGAAATTATATTAGCCTCTTTATACACCCAAGTTCAAGTTCATTCAATTGCCAAAACCCTGTGCTTGGGTTATCTTCATTTTGTAGAACAGAAAACCATCTCAATGATACTAATTTGTTCAGACCCACTGGTTACTAATCCCATATTTCCATTTGTTCCTCTGTCTTCAAGTTCAGCAGTCTTTACCTTCTGCCATGCCTTTTCTTTTGAGAAAGGACTTAGCATATTGTGAAGCATCCCTTTACTGGGTAGTTTTGACTATTGCAATGTTCTTCATTATTGCTGATTCAGTGGCTTCAGCATATCTTTTACAGAGCAGAACTGTGTGTGCAACTGTGTGCATTTTATCAATTTTATTGTTTCTTTTTCTTTCCGCCTTTGGATGTTCTTTCAGCCTATGTTGAACAAGGATCACAATTAATGCTGTAAATAAGTGAGCTCTTACCAAAGTTTCTAGCTCACGTCTATGTTTATGAGCCAACATTTTATTATGAAGTGCGGTTGGTTTCAAGTTACCCAAGCCAGGCAAGGCGAATGTATTGGGGACTTTGGGGAGACAACAGATATAAAACAAACCATTGATTTCTTTTGTAAGTTCTTCAGAGAAGATGTATTGTATCTATTAGGGGTTATAGCCCATCTCACTGTAAGCTTCTCCAGAAAGGGGGGTGGGGTGGGAAACAGTGACATGTTCCCTGGAGAGAAATATACCTGCCAGTGATGGGTGGAATGACCACATGGATTGTGGAGCTTTTGTTACAGTGCAACAAATGCTCTAAACTAATAAGCAGACAAATGATTATTTCAATCTGCCCCAGTGGTCCACATTTTAGAGAGAATATTTAAAGCCCTGGGTCTTTCCTAAGAAATTCTTTTATGCTTGAGTCCTAAGCAGGAAGCTATTAACAGTCCATCCAGATAAATAAGATCCTGATATGATGGTGATACCATCACCACAATATATTTAACTTTCAATTTTCCTAGACCATTTCAAGCAATGAGCGTATGGAGCAGTCACATTTTTGCTTATGTGCAATAGCTTAGAATACATTCTTTACATGCCTGTCACCAACAAAAAGGCACTGTTTCATTCTTTTGTGCCAGAAAATGGTATTTCCTTTAAGGTGGGGAAATGGAAACCAAAAAAGATGAAAAGAGAGCTTGAGTTTATAGTGGAAAGTTTCCCAAACCAATATGTTCTTTAGCTTTATAATCCATTTAAATTCTTCTCTATGGGCCATTACAAGTATATAGGTATGTAATATATCTGCATGATATTAGAAATAAAGGTAACTAAAATCTGTGCTGCCTTATACTTAAGATAGCCATGCTCTCATTGAGAAGATAGAGTTCAACGGAGTCCATGCTTATTCCCAAAGGCAGATGTGAGTGTCACAAGCTAGGTTTGCATGAGTTCAAATTTTGGAGAGGACTTCCATTAATCAATACTTGGCATCAATAGTATTCATTCCTGTGACTGATAAACTGAGCCTTGGTGAGCATGATACCTTGCTAATGGGCACACAGGAGATCTGGCAGAGTTGACTCAAACCAATAGCTTTCCTATTGCAGAATTTTCCCTTTGCAATCATCCTTTTTGCTCAGAAACCCCTACAGAGATCTTTTCCAGGCCCCAAAATGTTTTCATGATCAAACAGTTACCCATTTTTCATAGCTATTGTGTACCACCTTGGTCAAAAACCAATTCAATTCAATTCTCTGTTAAGGGACAAGCATTATGCTGGTGAATTCCAGAGGTAGGGAAGTGAGATGTTAAACTGGGAAGAGCTAGAGAGGATCAATGCAGCAGAATTAGAAGACTAGGTTTTGGGGGTGACAGCCAGAAGAAACTGGTCTTGGCTAACTTAGGTGAATCTATAGCCCTGGGGTACTGCATATCACAGGTTAACTTGCATGCATGCTACAGGTTAAGGATATTAATTGGTGGTTTGGAACCATGAGCAAAACTTAAGATGCTTACTGGGCATATGGGAGAATATCAGAAGTGGGTAGATACTGGATGAAATAATCAGAAACACTAAGACTTCAACTTCCTCAAACAAATGGGTCAACTATAAAAAGGGAACATGGAGTAGAGTCATCAGTCAAGTTCTGCAGTAAGATATACCACTTGAGGATCTTCAAGGAGTCCAAATTCTATATGTACCAACAGAGTACTGTTGCTTCCATAAAACTTATAGAAACTTGACATTCAATTAAAGCAAACAAATTTCCACAATTAGGGAAGGGACAGTCTTGTTTTGTTCTGTGCTGTTTGGAGCATGTTTACAAAAGTCCCATTAATTGGCCATGGTTAAGTCCCCTGGAATGTTTGAAACAGTAATACCCTATCAAAGCCACAGCACTTCATCTCTTTAAATCCTGATTTCCAAACAATTTCTGGAATTGGATGAGTTCCCCAGTAGGAAGGGCAGTGTAAAAGAATCCACCAAGAGTGTAAATTCAACCCTGAAGAACCAACTCTACTTTGCTCTATTTTCTCAGGGGTGACAGTTGGTCTACGGGCACCTAAGATGACTGGATCTGGTGCTGTCTGTGAAGACTCAGCCCTACTTCCTGCCAAGGTTGAGGGTCAACCCATGTGTATTTAGAGAAGGGAACCAGACAAAGCATGTCATCAAACCCCATCTTTTTTGAGGGCATAGAGAATCAAGGAGAATCTGCTTCCTGACTGCTGTTTAAACAGAGGCTGGAATTTTGATGTAACTGGAAATAAAGCACTCTTTCCATAATTTGGTTTTCAGCAACACCCTCTCTCCTTAATGTACATGTATCTGGCTCCCTCATTATTACTTTCTCTGAATACAGCCCAACATACTTGTTGGGAAACGCTCTGTCTGGTTTCAGGAGTTGTAACTGCCCCCTGTGGCTAAAGCTCAGTGAGCAACCTCCGGACTGTGAGCCACTGAGGAAACAAAGCTTATCTCCCTGGCAGGAGCACTGCCTCTGCCATCTCTAGCCCCCAACTCTTGGTCGGTTAGTCAATGACGGGTAAGACCCCTCAGAGGAGAGGCAGCCCAAGCCAGACATGATCATGTCGGAGGCCCTCAAGAAAGGACTTGGGGGGCCTGCAGCAAAGTAGGGGCAAAAGACTCTCATACCCCTGCCCCCAGCTATTTTGACATAGCCTGAGTCCTGTTTCCATCTGGGAGAAGGGCTTCCTGGCTCTAATCCACTTAAGCCGGAATCTATGACAGGGAGGTGGTGCACCCTCTGCTGGCTAGGGCGGATTGACTGGGCGTAAGAAAGAATTCGTAAAATCCTGTGAAGCCTGCTTTGCTAAGAGTGCTTTCATTCATATGATAAGGGTCCGGGCAGGAAATGAGTAAGTCTCCTAAAGTTCTTGCAATCCCCTTACCTGACAAACACTGACTCAAATTAAGCCCTCAGATTTATTTGAAATGCTATCTATTGTGGGATCCTTGCCGCCTGACATTGATTGATGAGCTTTACCTATATTCCTGTTTGTTACGAACCTAATAAAAGCCATTGAGGTAAGGACTCACGGCCCTTCTCCTTTGAGATCGAACACCTTTCCTCCCCAAGCAGATCATGTCTTGGTAGCATTATTTTCATCCATGGCAGATGGGGTACCCCCACACATACTCACATGACTGCCCTCACAGTTCAACCAAACAGAAGTCAGTACACTAGATTTTTTTCTCGTTACATGACAGGAATTCCTCTTGTCCTGTTTATCATATAAAGGTACTTTATTTGATCAGACTATACTAAATGGAAATTTTCTCTAAGAGCCCAGGGCTCTAAATAAATCTGATTATATCCAGTGGAATATAGGTAGTTCATCTAATGAAAAGCAGGTAGGGAAGCTAATGGAAATCAGGGACCCATTCTAAAAGAAATGAACTGGTTTTGTTTCTTTGCATTTGGATTTCAGAATGATAGAAGGAAAAGCCACCTTGATCCTTCTAAGGCTGCTTCCTGCTGTAAAGCAGAAATGCATCCCCATCTCTCACTGCCAACCCTCCCCATTCACCTGCCTGGATCCCTCTCAATATTCAACACTTCCTCTGAATGGCTGATACTACTCCACAGAACTCTCACAACCCTCCTTGAGCAGGGTAGGACTTCATTTCAGGCTTTCCCATTTTCCTTCAAAGCATTTACCTCAGTTTGATCTTCACACTATGGTGATTTTTGGTAATTAATATTTCTCATCTGTTTCCCTGAGATTATAAGAGGATGAAGAGAAAAAACTGTGTTTCTCTCTCTTGCATACAATTATTATCCCATCACATAAGCCCAGTGTCAGGCAGTAGACTGGTTACCAATAAAACTGCGGGCCGAGTGAATGAATAACTGAATATGTGTGTGTGTGTATTTGGATGTTTAATTAAAGCAATAGAAAACTGTCTCAGAGAAAACTCATTGCTGTCATTATTTTATTTTAGAAAGAAATTAATTTATTTTGTCTATACCATGAAGAAGTAAACTTGCTGTAGATAAATAAATAGACAGATCCAGTTGTGAAATTTTTAGAGGGCTGTACATTTTAAAATAGTTTTATGCTATATATCAATCTTTGGAGGTTGCATTTGTACCTGGGGGATATTAAGAGTTATTCAGGAAAACTCATTTATTCAGTCAGTCATTCATCATTTATTTTGTTCCCAATAGTGTCAGGCCCAACACTGGGTGCTAAGAATACCAAAATAAAAAAAGTTTAAAAAGAGACATGTGTACCATACTTGGGAGCTCACTGTTTGCTCTTGCTGTAGAGTAGCAGATCACTATGATGACAGCAGCTGGTGAAGATGCTGTAGAGCTATAGATATGGGAAGACAGAAGAGAAATGTGGATGAGGGGCTCTCAATTCAGTGCAGATACAGAAGTGAAATGTCAGATATTTTCAGGAACAGATGATATGTAAGAGGGGTCTTGAAAGGAGAGTCATTCAGGAAATTGAAAAGAGTGTTCTAGGCACACTGAAAGGCATGTGGATGGGGAAAACTTGCAGAATTCTGAGACCTGTTGGTTGGCATGGACTACTTCCATGGAAGTATATGATGTGGACAGAGAAGGGAGTGGAAAGGGAACCAGATCTGGCAGATGTCTGTGTGCCAAGATGATAAAGACATTTAAGGTATCTGTTCCTGAGGGTCTGGCACTGGTCTGTTCCTTAGTGTTTTCCTAACATGAAGTACAGAAGATAGCATCACTTTTGGTGGATGTGAGCATCTAGTGGACAGAACAGTCAGCGAAACTAGTCATATTGACTAGAACCCATTTACTGAGCACCTGCACTATGGCCATTATCGAATTTAATACTCACAACAACTGCAATGTGGCTACTACTATTTAACCAAAACAGGAACTAATACTCTGATAAGTTACACTAGACTCTCAGGGTCACACAGTGAGTTAGGGGCAGCACTAGGTCTGCAATGCCTCCAAAGCTCATGCTCATTGTGCTGTTCCATAATGGTGATGACTCAGTGTTACATTATGGACGGTTCTGATTACTCTGGTCTAAATCTGAGTACATATTTGCTTCATTTAATCATTCTACATGGAGGTTTCTTTCCAGCACAAAGGAGATGTGCCATTTTGAACACCCAGAAACAGCTGTTTAGTTGAGAATTAAGTTACTGGATCACCCTAATAAAACAGGGGAAAAGAGTGTTCACATTTTTCTCTTTGAAAACTGGGATCAAACAGTATAAATAATTCATGGAAGGTGATTCAGCTAACCTAATATCTTCTGAGTTGACCTTCTTTCTTTCTAAGCTGGTTCACTTTCTCGTATTAATTATATTTGGCCAATATAGCCAAAGGCCATGAATAAAAATTGTAGTATCTAGAACTAGGGAAAGACTTGATGTCTTCTATAGAAGAAGGCTCCCTGACAGGGCAAACAAACCCCTTGAACTTTCCTTAGATTGTCTAGTTGCCACTTTTGATCCTATGTGACATTATGTGCAAACTCAGCAAACCGATATGAAATACAATGTACTTACATAGTTATTCAATCTTGGTGAGCAAGACTTACATTACAGCTGGTGAAGTTTGTCAAATCCACTGTCTCAGACTCCTGAAATATTCAACCAGTAAACTTGCCTTATTTATCTTATTTTATTTAAAAGTTTATTTTCTCATTTATTACTTCCGAACTCTGAATTTCATAGAACTTAATGGGAGTTGGATCTAGCAAACCTGAACAAAGGTTTTGCCTTCTTTCTTAGTCATTAAAATATTAAAGACATACCATGGTTGTTCTCTACTCCAGAACTGACCACTTAAATCACAAAGACAACACTAAATATGGACTTGCGGCCATTTCAGAGTTGGGAAGCATCACAATCAAACCAACTGAACAGGTGTTTGCAGCTGACCTTGTGACACGTTTAAGAAAATAATGAGGTTTAAGAAAAAAACAGAAAAAGACAAGCCACTTGTCCTCAAGGGGTTTTCCGATATAACTAGCCTTATCCAAGATAGCAAGCATTTATCAAAAGCTTACCATGTGTCAAACACTATACTCAATTCTTTATATTCAGAGTCAGCAGACTATAGATATTTCTCTGAGTTTGACAAGAGGTCAAAGCATGTTTTTTCTTTATATTAGGTGAGTGATTTTAGGCAAGATTCTTAACCTCCTGGGATATCTTTCTTGTCAGTTAAGAGGGTATTTGAATTGTACATACTTCATAGAGCTCACTTCATGAGACAGCTTCTAAAGTACTCACCACAGCATCTAGCACAGAGCAAGAGCTTTATAACTCAGCACTTAAAGCTATTGCAATTTAGCATCTAATCAAGACTGTGTGCTGTGTCATTGTGAAGGGGTCAGGAGATAATGAGTCCTGTAAGCCCCTTTCTGCACTAAAACAAAACTCTCTGTGGCCTTAAAAATTCATACAGCAGGGGTCCCAACTGGGTCAGAACCCAATTCTGATTTGATCACTAAGTGAATCTGGGGGACTGAACCCGCTTTCTGCCTCCCTCAATGTATTTACTGATGTCCACTGTGTGGAATTTGATCTGATGAGTCTCGAGAGGTTGGGGATGTGGGATAATGATTTGAACTGCATTCAACTTTGGGGATTCAAACCTTTATAAATACATCTACTAACTTCAAAATCATGGCTCAAAGCACAGTGATGCTTGGGTAGTACTCATACTATGAGCATAATGGAGGGTGGGGGGTTGTCCCTTTCACTTTGCAAGATGTCTGGGTGGGCAATTAGAGGCATGGAGGCCAAGGTCAGACATCTGCCTCTGCTTGGGTGGGAACCTCTACAGAATAGATGATGCCATCACCAACCAAGTGGACTTCGTAGAACAAATGACAGAGAGGCTGCATCAAGGATCTGAGAAATGAAGTCAATGCTGAGTCCCAGAGGCAGACAGAGGAGGCAGCCCACACCTCACATTTTCGTGCTGGAACTATACATACCTATTTGGGAGAAAAGTGCCACCTTGGTACCACTATGGAAAGCAAGTTATTTACTTAACCATAATAACAGCAGCTGTGGTTTATTGAGCTTGTTGTGCTATGTGACCAATCCCTTGTCAGACACTATTTAAAGCATTTCTAATTCTTATGACTAACTTACAAAGATGAGGAAACTAAAACATAAGAACAGATGTAACTCTATCCATCACACAGGTAAGACTCCAACACAGTTTCAAGCATCTCCCAAGTTCTCATCCTTTCCAATATGGCATGGCAGCTGGCAGAAGATGAGAATGGGCTGCTTGGGAAAACTCCCAGGCATCACAGACATGTCATGGCTGCCATGGTTACCCTGTGATCCAATTCTGTGGTGCAAGGGTGCCTACAAGGAAGAAATATCATTTGAATCCACGAGACCATTTGATGCTGGAGAGCCTGTGTGCTTTGGCCTATAACAGTGGAAATGAAACAGTGGTTTGGATAAACAAATGACTGACATCGCTTATTTAAATAAGAGGCAGGATGTGACTTATAGGCAAGATTCCCCACTAAATCAACCAACCAGACAGCAAGCTCTTGATGCTAATCATGACTAAATGGGAGTCCTGTTCATTTAATACAGATTTAGAGATATATGAATTAGAGGCAGGCTGGTTACATTAAAAAGTAATTAATGAACGAGAAAATTGGCTATTTGTCCCAGTCTAGTACAACCTCCCTGCCATTTTCAAGTTGGTATAATGATCAGAAATGGCCTGGAAATATCTATTTTCTGATTCTTGGTTTAGCAAAATCAAGAAGGCTAGGTAGAGCTCAAACTGGAGTTCCAGATTCTGTAAGTATCACACTACTCTGCTGTACAACAGTAATAATAGTAATATAACAATGACAACATCAATAATAATGAGACAAGAAGAAAGTGAAGGAGGAGGAGGAGAGGAGGACAAAGAGAAGGAAGATGAAGAAGGAAGCTATTTATGACAACTATTTAATGAGCACTTTCTACATGTACTGGGCTGAACCCTTTACTCATATGACCCTATGTAACCCTCACAAGAGAAGTAGTCATTTTAATCCTCATTCAGTGGACAGGGAACTTGACTTTGAGAGGTTATGTGATTTCTCCAAAGTCCCTAGCAAGTGAGTGGCACAGCTAGGGTTTGATACTGATATGCCGAATCTGAATTCTAATGCTGATCTTCTAAATACTGACCTGAAAAATTATAGTCCCTGACCTCAGTGGTGCCATCCTCTAGTGGGGAAAAGCTCTCACTGTATTATATTCTACAAGTGTGTCCCTGGAAATTTTCTTTAGCTTCTAAGGACTGTTTTTCATATATAAAATAGAAATGATAATACATGGTCTGTCCATCACATGAGATTACCGGTAACATCCATTAAGTTACATAAATATAAGGTTATTTCATTATTTTTCTATTCATATTAGTAGTATTACTCTGAGTATTCTTTTTTCTACAGGTTTCCTACTGAATCAAGATCAGAGCACGTTGGCAGTATAAAAATAGCCCCCTCTAATTTTCCTCTTCTCAGGGAATTAGAACGTACTGTCACTTACCATGTCACAGTGTATGTCATTGAGCAATGTGCTGCTGTCACAAGATATGTTTATTCAGGAAACACTGGCTTGCTCCCTGAAGAGATTCATTCATACTCTGACACTGGGCAAGCAAGCACACATCTGTTCGGTTGCATCCCCACCCTCAGTCACATCATACTTCATACAGCTTTTTTGAAAGAGATGTGTCATGAGCCCTGGCCAATAAATGTCTAATCAATGCAGCAGTATCTTTCTGTTCTTGCCTTTCCCAAATGGGCAGCAGCATGGGAATAAGAGGGAGAGACAAGCATGAGAGACGTCAGGAAAGTGGAACTGTCTAAACTTAGAGGAAGGTTTTGGCTTGCCCATGTCATTAACCTGCTAAAGGAACTGTAATTATCCAGTGAGCAGGAGTTAGGACAGCCTTGCTCAGCAGTGTATATGTAGTGTCTGGCATATGGCTGAGGGGGTAGAGTCCTTAATAACCTGATGAACCCATTGATCAGAATAAGAGTATTTAACACTTAGGGAGTATATCCAATGGGCAAGGCACTATGCTAAGCATTTTACATATAGTTTCTTGTATAATCCCTTTGACTATTTTTTTTGTATTTTATAGATCAAGAGATAGACATTTAGAAGGATCAGAAAACATAGACAAAGTCATATGTCAGACAGGGATTTAAATCAAGGCTGGATGACTCTAGTTTTGGGCTTATAACTACTAAAAGTTAACCACCTCTCTTGTCCAACTGTCTATAACTTTACAGAGGAAAGGGAGGACTGAAAATGTACTGTAACTCCCTCAGGAACTCCTTCAGATAGTGTCTATGTAAAGGTGTAACCTAGATTTTCACAAATACATACCATGTGGGGGGATAAGGAATGAAAGCAAAGCTTCCTAGAAAATGGGTAGGAAAAACTTTTCCTTTAAATGAATGGGTGCATTGCTGAATTTTTTAAGTTATCAGAGGCTCTGGCAAATGGAAAGGAAAGTTTGTAAGGAGCCTTGGAGGAGAAGGCAGATCTCAGACATTTCAAGATGAATCATTACTTGTACAACCCAACAGGGATGTCAGGAAGTGCCCACAGGGATTAGGCTGTGGTAACCCTGACTCCAAGAGCACTGGGCTGACTCTGAGAGAGATGTTTTTGTAGTTATGCTGGGCTATGGATGAGTGAGTGCAGTGAAAACTTGAAGAACAGGGGAATATATGATGTATTCGGGAGGGGGGAAAGCCAAGAACAGCAAGTTTCACTCAGTTATAATCCACTCTATGGTCCAGGAAGAATGACTGTTTCTATATTATTTGGAAATAAAGTGGTTGCTAGACACCGTATAACTGGTGGAGGTTGTGAGACTGTGTCTCGTACAGGTCAAAATAAGATGTGAGCAAAAGAATATAAAAATGATGCACAACTGTGGTGAGTGAGGTAGAGAGAAGAGGACAGTATTTCCTAAATTATTCAGCTCCCTATTTGTAACCTAGAATATGATTTCCCCAGGACCCTGTTCAACCCTCTGAGCCCTTCTTCTGTGAAGTCTTTTCTGATCTACTCGTTTTATCAATACACCAGGCTCTTTTGACATCGATTTGTTGTTCCATGTATTGATGTATTCATTGGTTGATTCTTTATGTGCTCTGACCCAGACTAAACTGGCAACCTTGACATATTGAAACGACACTCTACCCAACTGAGCTATCTGGCCTGGACATCCATTCTGCTCTTGAAGGAAATGTGAGTTTTCACAATGGGGCTATTATGAATAAAGGCATGTACAAGAATCCTTCTGGCAGAAATTAATGTAAAAATAATCACTTTTTGATATATATTAAAACATCAAAGGCATGAACCATAAATATATCATTGATAACCTGGACTTAATTAAAATTAAAAAGGTCTGCTCTTAGAAAGACTGTCTCAAGAGAATGAGAAGATAAGCCATAGACTAGAAGAAAATATTTGCAAAAGACATATCTGATAAGGACTGTTACCCAACATACACAAAAAAATCCTCTTCAAAAACTTAATAATTAAAAAAAAATCTTGATTAATTCATGGACCAAATACCTTGATGCCTTCATCAAATAACATATACAGATGGCACATAAGTCTATGAGGAGATGCTGAAGATGACCTACACAGTATAAAGATCAAAGAAAAGCAAAATTAAAATGGTTGAAATCCAGAACACTGTCAACACCAAATGCTGGTGGGATATGGAGCAATGGGAACTCTCACTCACTAGTGGTAGAAATTCAAAATGATGCAGTTACTTTGAAGGACACTTTGGTGGTTTTCTACAAAACAAAATATACTCTGTAAACACACAACCCAGCTATCACACTTCTTGGTATTTAACTAAATGAGTTGGAAACATGTCAATACAGAACCTGCACACAGATGTTTATAGCATTTTATACATAATCGCCAAGA